>JAVQJG010078936.1:0-19249 GCA_036024015.1 Craterocephalus amniculus | reverse complement strand
TTTCATTGATATTTTTTATAAATGTCTATATGAAATATAAACAATAATGTAGTACAACTAAAGTAACAAGCTATCCACAGTGGTTTTGAGAAACTAGTGACCAACTGTTTCTGTTTTTTTTCTTTTAACATTTTAACTTCAGAGTTAATCAACCACATGTAGGATGAATATTTATCACTAATCTGAAAGCGTCCTCTCCATGGCTTCATGCAGCCCGTGTCTCCGTCAGCCAGCAGACGGCAGAAGAAAGGAGGAAGTGGAAACATCAGCGCTATCTCTACTACAGAGGAGAGACAGGCTGGGAGAAAACATCATGAGTGACACACACACAGTCACAACACACAGAAACTCCGGACATCAGCGCTGTAGTGGAAGAAGTATCCTCGCCTCGACAGGTCTGTAGAAGCACGTCTTCTCTTTGTTGCGGAAATGTTTTGGGTTGAAATGCGGCTTTAAGGCTCGTTTGCATTTTGTTCTGAAAGATGAAGGTTCGCGATGTTTTGGACGCGCCGCGCTTTTTTTTTGCATCAGAGCAACGTTTGTGTCTGTTCCTGCCGTGTTTCCTCTGTACGCCTCCTCCCTTCACAGCCTTCATCGCTTGTCGTTACTTTGTAAAGTGGCCTTTAGCGGCTTTTGGGCGCTGTTCCTTTTATTGACATGCATGTTTGACAATGAAGGGATCGAGGCTCAGCCCGCTTCCCGGCACATGCACGCTGAACGGCGGCGGATGCATCCAAGTGGCTGCGTGGATCTCTGCTTTCTGCTGATTTAGTTCTGCTTTCTGAAACAAGTGCTCTGCAACGCTGCAAGTTGCCTGTGCGCTGCAGACATGGTTGTTCACGCTTAGTGGCGTCTTAGTTCACGTAGCTTCATGATGTTCACACACAGACACTATATGTATATATACACACAGTATATGAAGTCAGGGGATGTACTCAAAGGCTTCTGCTAATTAAAAAGCTGCTTTCTGGTTTGCGGTGTGTAAAGTGGGGCTCAGCATGCTGGCCACACCGCGGGCCCGCTCAGACAACATGAGCTTGTAAGCTTCACGTATGCTTTCTCCTCCATCGTTTCACTTTGTTTCAGAGACAAATATCTAACCACAACATACACTGGACCCTATATTTGTAGTCAGACTGTATTTATCAATAGTTTCTACAAGTTTTTTTTTCTTATCTAATTATGAATGTGACTTGCATTAAATGATTGTTTCATCAACCCTTCAGTGCATGACTAGACGAGCTGTACGGGGCTATATACCCACCATTTATCAAGTGCACTTTGCATCTTTAACCATGCTTAGCCAGCTATTACTGCTTCATCAAGTAACGGAACTCTCGAACCCCTGTAATAGTTTGCAGAAAGGTTAAAGCCTAGGTTTAACCCTAACCCTAAGGACCCAGACCCCGATGGGTGATCTTCCTCTTCTATTTGGTTATTCCTTGTTGCCTTGATATTGTTAATTTCGCAAAGAAAAAGAAGATCATCTGTTACTATTTGAAATATATTTTTGTGAGAATATAGGTGCTTCCACAGGAGATTTAACTGTGGGACAGAGGATTAATACTGGTTGTACTCTATTTAACTTCACTGAAACTCTATGAAGAAGCTAGAACTGATAGATCAAACCCCACAGCACTTTCCTTGGGTTAAGACTAGTTGGTTTGATTTTGCAGTTTTCAGTGATGATTAAATGGGAAGGTTATGAAGTGCAGGAGCCAATTTAAGAAGAGAAAAAGAACTAGTTTGTTTCAAGTAAAAGACACATCTATTTATTTGTCCATAGAAGGAAATTCAGCATGCAAGACTCCTGTAACTAATATGAGTTTAATTTACTTGTAGCCAAAATAACTGACTGGTGACTATGGTTACTGAGCCTGTCTATGATTGAGGTGAGTGAAAGGAATCAGTAGGTGAAGGCTACAAATGAATGTGGCACATGCAAATTAAACAAAAGCATCTGTAGAATAAAATACTTGAGTGGATTCACATGTGCCATCACAGGTCCATCATACAGTCAGGGATTGACAGGGCATCAGTGGAAAAGTAAAGAGAAACTAAGGGTTGGAATAATTGCTGTTAAATATCAAAGCTATTTCTTTAAAACCAAGATTATATTGCCATTCAAAGCCTCACAAATATCTATGTCTGTTTTGGGACAATGTTACGGGATCTGTCAAGTGTGCCATTTCCGCCATAGGCTCCACCCCTTGTATCCCTTCAGTGATCGCTCTCCATCCGGCTGTAGCACATCACCCCCTCTGGGTAAATTCTGATTGAGTTATGGCTGTTTACATGCCCCATTAGACGCCAAAGAAAAGTCCCTGTTGTGATAGTGATGGTACCTCATGCAAGTCAGTATGCTCACGTCAACTCAACAACTAAAACAAACAAACATAACTGACGATCTAAAGTACATTAAGCAGATCCTTCAAGTTTTTGTTGATAATATGTTTTATTTGATTTGTTTTCCAATTTGTTTTGTTTAATTGAAGTATAAAGTATATATATGTGTCTGTCTGTGTTAATGAGAGCAGGATGTTGACTGTTTGGTGATATTTTAATTCAAGCGGCATCATGAGAATGTCATCTAAGTAAGAAACTGAAGGGTAAAGTCAGTCACTTCTTCATTTAGATAGTCCAGGAGGATGCTGTGCTGTTTAACTTAACATCTGGCTTTCCATCAGGGACATGCTAAAGAGATTCTGCGGTGGCCTTGAGAAGGGGGAATATGAAGCAAGATTAATTGGTTAGCGTGGTTAGTTGCAGGCTGAAGGCCGAGTTCACACTGTCATGATTGCAGCTCCATCAGCATTCTTGGGATTCTGATTCTTCTCTGCCTTGTGAATGTGTTATATTTCCAGAACCTTTTGGAGGTGTACCCCAGTCAGACCACTGAATGAGCCCATTCAGTGGAGCACAAACTGCAACTGTCATGTTGCTGCATGAATATGCACTGTGTACGCACATGCTGCTGGAAATGTGGAGAACACTGATTAAAGATAATTTTATGTTTGATTTGCAGATCTGTTGAGTCCATTCCACTTTTTTTGGAATTAAGGGAAAGTCATTTGTTGGACATAATGCAGTTCATGAGTATAATTTTTAAAGGAGCTTTACCTGATATTATTTTAATCATTCTATGAAAAACAGTTTCTACACAGTATATTATGGGGTAAAAGGACTTACCCCTTTTAAGTCAATAAAAATGAATCATTAATTGATTGCGCATATGTACGTGTCCAGGCCATTTTAATTAGTGATAGCGGCTAATTTTTAGCTTTGGCGTAAGGCTCCTTCTCGGCCAATGGGGTTAACTTCCTGATTCCAACAGTGGTTTAGAGACTGAAGTGGGTCAGTGTGTAAATGATAAACAAACCTCTCTTCCTCTACTACAGAACACGTATGTGAGGTTTAGTGGTTGATCAGCTCAGGCCAGTAGCTAACTTCAAGCGTGAAGTGTGCCAGAAACATCACGTTTCAGTTCGACAGCCACCTCAGGGACCTCTGTGTCCAAAAGAATGCACACTCATGCGAAAACAAGTTTTACTAGCCAAAGTAAAGCACACTTTCTTGTCAGCTGGTTTGAACAAATGACTTTGTGTCTGCCTCTGCAGGGTCTCAAAACCCCGCAGTGTAAATGGTTCGTTATAGCACAAAAGGAAAAGGAAAACACTGGAATCCAAATAAGTGGATGGAATGGAACTTGAGTGCTCGGGTCTTTTGTTCTAGACACTTAAAGTATAATCCTAGAACTCTGATAAGTGCATAAAGGTGGAGATGAAATGCTGCGGAATGGCTTTTGGGGAGAGGATGTTTAGCCTGCCTTTGTCTAATGAACGGCTGCACACGTTAGATGTGAGTGTGTATCCGTTTGACACGGCCTACTGTTCTGGCTTCCTCTCGCCACCTCCTGCAGCACAGCCATGCCAGTTCCTTTCTTCCCTCATCTGACGGCTCTCCACCCTTTTAGGTTGCTATCTTTTTCCCATTAGCAGACTCTCTTTCCAACCCTACTGTCTCCATCAGTTTAACCACTCTCTATCACCATCTTTGGCACTTTCTTCTCATTTGCGCACCCTGTTATTGCGGCGCTCTGTTGTTGTTTCCCGAGGGGGAAATGGAGGTTTGTAAATAGTTTTTTTTTTCCCCGATACATCCTCGGCCTGTTATCTCTCCATCTTAGTGAACTCCTTCTCCCTTTTTTTCCATCAAAAAGCAGGATATCAGTTGAAAAGTAACAACAAAAAGCTTCTCAAAGTTGACGTCTCCATGTGCTTCTCTGCAACCTTTTCGAATGTTTCCTGAAACAAGTCCTCCCAGCATCCTCGCTTGCAGTTCACGCTGGTGCGCCTGTCGCTTTGGAGCTTGAGGGAAAATTAATTTGCAGTTCCAAATTAGATGAATGTTGCCTTGTATAATTGCTCCCCGTGGTATGAAGTTAATTAAAACAGCATGTAGGTCCTAAAGGTGCGATGGGAAGGTGCTAGACAGCCAAACAGACATAGGTGGGTGAGAAGAGATCCCGTAGGTGCTGCTGCCATGTTCTGCTCTTCAGTTAGCCTGGAGCTGCTTTCATAGCTTGGCAACTCTTTGACGTGGAAAAATATAGTAGATCAAATAAATAAATTGGGGGGAAACTTACTGTATGATGACAAACTGTGACCGCTTAGCAGCTACAAGATGGAGCCAATACCCTCAGAAATGTGTTTCGACTATTTTTTCCCCTCTTTTCACACCGGTCTATGAAATAGTTTCATCCGCGGGCCAGAGTCCATCCAGAATATGAATCTGTGCAATCAGAGAGCATCCAGGGGTGAATTTTTTCCATCCAGACTCTGTGTGGTGCGAAGCAGCCCCAAATGACCCAGAAATTGATACGGATCCCTTTGTGCGCTCCGGCTGCCCGCTGCATTCCAGCTGTGGTGCTGCTGCAGAGCTCAGTAAACAGTGAGGGAGAGGTTACCAGTTTCTCTAACAGTGTATGACTGTGTTTGTGGTATTTAGGATCTCCCAGCTAAGAGCCTCTCATCCTCGGAGCCTCCTGACCCGGCAGGAGGAGGTTAGATTGCTTCTCGGCCTCACAAGTGTGTCTTTCCGGGGCAAGAAGCAGTGTGTAGCCGGCTGGGCGTGTGGGTATTAGTGTCTGCTATGCTGTATCACTTACTGTTGGAGGGCTGTGTGTTTGTGTCGTCGGTGTTAACATCACACAGCGTATGATTTATGGCATGTGTGCACATGTGTTGCAGAGAGCTGCAATCTCAGTGTTGCTGTGTCAGTTTTTATTATTTTCTGAGGCTTGCATTCATAGCGGCTGTGCGCTGATGTGTGAGCGTAACAAAGTGCTAAACCCAGGTTTTCTGCAGCCGTAACCCAATTCCAATGTTTCCTGTTTCTGTGTGTGTATATATTTGCCTTTTACAGTATGTAATTGCACACATTACTGACTAAGAGGCCTTTTACTGCTGTGCTGTACAAAGGGATGCCCACGTACAGACAGCTGCTTTCTTGTGTGTCCATCACATCCACTTCTCTTTTCCTTTTCATCCATCATTTCATCACTTCGTTTTGTCGCTCCATCAAAGTATGAGAGGAAATAAAAACCTAAATAAACCAATGCAGGACCCCTG
Source organism: Craterocephalus amniculus (assembly GCA_036024015.1). Lineage (NCBI taxonomy): Eukaryota > Metazoa > Chordata > Actinopteri > Atheriniformes > Atherinidae > Craterocephalus > Craterocephalus amniculus. The sequence continues at coordinate 13,619 of JAVQJG010078936.1, read as the reverse complement.
ATCAGTCCTTCCATGACCTCTTTAGCTTGGAAGGGGTTGGGGATATGAGTGCGAATCCTTTTATCAGCTGGAAACTCAATATCATCGACTTCAAATATGAAAGTCTGCTATGGAGTAGAAGTGAAGGTGGCTTTGTAGATAAAGGCATTTTTGGCTTCAGAGGGAGCTGCAGCAGATCAGATGAGATGATAATGGGCGACACAGGCTACTTAGAATAATACAAAACAAAGGATTGGAGGGACTACGGAGCTTAGCAGACCTCAGTGGCCTTTCCTCTGCTTCAGTTAGTGATTTGAGGCTATGAGCCATTGTAGAATCACTTCCCCAATTTTTCCCCCTCAAACTGTCTGCAGACTTATTTTCACATCTTTTACATCATGTGTAGGTGTTGGATTTATAATGACAAAGAGTGTGTGAATGATGAATATATTGGACAATTCTTTGCACCTTGTAGAGGGTTATGTAGAGGGTGTGACGCTGTTACGAAGAGAGTGTGAAGAGGAAACAACAGTGAGTTCAGTCAGAGGTGTTTTTGAGTTCTGCTGCGACACATAGAAGTAGAAGAGGCCATTTCTGCCAGTCATAAGGAACTTAAAACATCCTTTCTTACCTCACAATTAATGATTTATAATAATATTGATCTTTTTAAAGACTCAACTTAATTATGTTGACTGTCAACACATACAAAGCTCATCCAGCTGCACCAGGAAGATGTTTGGAGCGAATATTTCTCTCCAGACCACTGACTGAAACCTATAAAGCCTGGCTGAGTTGATTGTCTTGTGAGTGTGCAGTTGCAACTTTACAGTAAATGCCAACTTTAGTGTAAAAAAAGTAACCAGCCCAGGACTTGGAAAAAGTGGTCTTCTGGATGGAGTTCGCCACCAAATTTATGCACACTTTGCTATTAGCTCTAAAACAGCAATGTCAACCGAACAGATGCGTACTGTATGTAGATTATTTTGCGTGTCTGTACGACCGTAGCTTCACAAACTCCGGTCATGAACAAGTGGTCCAGACTTTGTACAGTAAAGGGAAGGATAAGCTAAACCTTGCTGTGGCATGAAGGCAAACATTCAGATCTTTGCAGAATAATCCTAATTCTTTGACTAAAAATTCTTCCAGAGAAGAATCAGAAATGTTTTTTGGGAGATCTACAAGATGCATGCAGAGTTCCACATTAGGTTTCACTTTTGGATTGTGTAACTGCTCCTCCTCCAGGTTGCACTGTATTAGCTTTTTTAAAATAGCCAAAGTCTATTTGTCATCTATCTGATAGAAGAATATCACCAATGTCATTCTTGGACTATATTTTATGTGTTTCAGAGAAGATTTAAGCAACATTTTCAGACTCAGTTTCCTTTGATCTGTTATGGAAAAAAAAAGTTAATTTCCATCTAGACGGCACACGGTGTATATGTCAGCATTTTTGAAAAGTGCTTTTTCTTTTCATAACTCACTTTGATATGTTGACGGTTTCCAACCGAAACCATTGTTAGTCGGTAGATCTGTGGCATCTGCTTATGGCTGCAGCAAGCCGGTTCATTGGAACTCCTTTTTCGTTTACTTGAGAGTGTAGTTTAGGGGGAAAAGTGAAATAACGCCCGTCTAGATGAACTGTATAATTAATGCATTCTGTCACATGAGGGAGTTTTCACACAGCAGTGTTTTTCTGTTAGACTAGTCAAGGCTAGCTCCAGAAAAAGGAGATTGAGGAGGATTCAAGCGCTCTCACAGCATGCCAAGGTCACCAGCCTGCTCGTTCCCTCTTGCTCGGGAACTGCAAGCCTTGGATTGAAGGTTTGCTGCATTGCTGGAGCTGCTTGTGAGTCACTGAATAAATCAAAACACAGAAGGACACCCAAAGCTCTTTACTATCTCTGTCATTTGCTGGAAAACTGTCTTCTACATATATTTTCTGAAACACTTTATTTGGCGATTCCTCCTTCATTCATTGACTTTACTGTTTCCTGGATTCTCACCGCCATTGTTGCCTTCTCTCCGTGCTTCACCTTCATACTCGGACTAAAGCTTCTTATTTGAACTACACTGATTTATACATTTTGCCCAGTTTCTGATTCTCCCTGCCCACTCACTCACTACCAGAGGGAGCAACATTAGTAAGGGCATCTGGGATAGAAACACTTGCTCGGAGCTTAATGGGTTGTCTTTTGTCACCGCTGTTAATTCTAACCAGCCGGTAAAAAAGAAGAAGGCATAATCGCCCGCATACCCCGATGCTGCCTGTTGTTGCTTGTTAGAAACAAATAAATGTTTTGTCGGGAAAACAATCATAGCCTGAAGAGGCCTTGTTCTATTCCTTCCAAGGCCTCAGTCAGTCAGTGGGGTGTTGATCTTTGGCCCACAACAGGTCAGCAGGTGAAAGTCTTTGAGAAGCTTAACCGAATAGTCCGCAGATTGGTCATATTTTCTTTCCCCCAGAGCAGGGAGAGATGTTTCAACATGCCCTCATCTTCCCCCCGAGCCCTGGTGTTTATTTTGCATCCGCAGTGCTTGTGGTCATAAAAAGTGCTTTTTGAATTTCCCAGGCTTCACAAATATACATTTTGAAACCCATGCAAACCTTTCGTCTAAACTTTTATAAGTTACTTCATCTGCATTTTTGGAGTTCTGCACAGAGCACAGGAGTCTGCTGGCTTATTTCACAGCTGAATCGGTTGTGAGGAGACAGGTTTCTTTGACAGCGGCAGAGATTTGCTCTATCTGTGTGTACTTATCGGTGTGTTTTGCTTCTTGTCATTCCAGCCAGATATCGTTGTGGGCAGGGTTACAGGTTTTTCCTGCTGTCTAAGACTAAACATGAATGACTGCTGTGGGTCTCTGAAATTCCGTTGAAGCATTGTGTTTGAGCTCTGCCGTTTGTGGCCTGAGCAGATTCTCCATCTGTGAACCACCTGCCGTACCCCGTGTCTCTCTGACTGGTCTGCATTGGCCACACATCAGAGTTTCCCCATTTGCTGTGGATGATCCACATTTCCAGCCTTATCTTATTCCCTGCTATGTTGAACTAAAGAATAACATGGCTACAGCTCAGCTCTGTCGGGCTCAGCGTGGCTTTCTGTTGAGAAAAGAGGGGCATTGTGATGGCAGACAAGCTGGGTTTAATGTTGCCTTCAGGGCTTGTTGCTGTGTCTGTGCTTTTGTTGTCTGGAGGGGAGGCTTAGCACCCCGCGTTGTGATGTTTCTATGTGTGTCTCTGACTTGTTTGGCTGCATTTTCCAGCACAGGCAGCACAAGAACGGGCACAGGAAATGCCACGGGAAGTTTTACAATAATGGGACAGCTACCGGATCCAGGACCTTCTCTCAACACGGTGAAACTTTGTGACTTGCAGAGCAGAGGAGTTTTTAGGCGTTTTTTTTTTTTTTGCACTGAGAGTGGATTTTTAGCTCTTCTGTACTGTGTGAGTGGAACATGAGCCACTTCCTACCAATGTCTGCATACGAACTGATTCGTTTCCTGTTGACGGAAAGTGAAAGCATAAAGGTCAAGAGGTGTAGACATACGTTGCTGTTAGGTGCGGCGAAAAAAATCGTTTTTATTCAGTCAAGATTCTTGTCGATCAAGAATATTCAGAATCTTTTCAAAATTTCCAAGAATTTAATTTTTTTAAAGGCTAAAAAATTATTAGCTTGACTTTCAAAGCTGCTGCTAAGTGACAATTACATGTTAAACTTTGCCAGGTTATTTAAGTTTAAACCGTTTTTTGATGAAAATGATGAGCTTTCCTTCAACTAATGAAACTTGCATATAGAGGAACGGAGTTCATGAGCACGTTTTGTGACTAAAAGAGGATTGAATGTGAATTAAGATCAGTTTGAATGGGCAGTCGATACAGAATCGAATTGTTACCCAAAGAATCTGAATCGAACTTGAATCGTGAGTTGCTGTAAGATTCACACCCCTTTTCTCTATAATGCTCTGTTTCTTGGTGGGAATTACTGTGTCAGCCAGAAAATAAACCATATCCCTGTGTCCGTATCCTCAGTGAATAGATGCATTGGATGGCTGATACGCACTGATTACATAATTCCAATGACATCGTACCCACAGCAATGAAGGCCCGGCCGGAGGAATGCCCACCACTGCTGTTTTTCTTCCCCTCTTTCTTCCCTTCTCTTGCACATAAATGTGGGTTAAATGTAATTAACCCATAAAAGGCAAAAATGAAACTCTCTGAATCCTCCGTCGGAGTCCAAAAATAGCCATACTTGAGCCTCTTTTTAAGTTTTGCTGCTTCTGTACCACAAGCAAAGCCCCCACCCAGAATCTTGCTCTGTAACTTGACAATAATACACCAACCACAAGTAAAGCCTCAGTGAGCAGCTTGTGTAAGTCCCCAGCCTGACATGCAGAGGAGATGAAAGTGTTTTTAGCAGTGGCCAGTCACCACCCTGCTTGGGTGGAGGCAGAGCTGGCACTGGCGTTTGTGACTGACCGGGAAGGGCTGAGGCCTGTCTGTGGCTAAACACAGGGAGGGGAGGACATGGGTGTAGCATATGCCGTTTTTTTAAACTAAGAAAGACATAGGGGGGATGAATAAATAATAGGAAAGCAGCAGAGAGTTGGAAGCTGAGGGCAGAGATTAGGGTTAGCTAATTAAAGGGCAAGCCCAAAGACGGGGCATCTGTCAGGAGACGGGGAAGGGGAGGGCGCTGTGGCGAGGGGAATCGCATGCAATTACGTGGAGGTTAGGCAAACAAGCCAATGCAGGCGAGAGCAAAAAAATAAGGAGCAAGAACAAGTAGGGCAAGAAAAACAGCATGACATGGAAAATATTTTAAAGAGCAGTTGATTCACAGCGAGCGTGAGCTCATGTGTTGTGGCTGTGTGCAGCGGGGTGGTACTGATGAGCCGGAGGTGATGTTTGGTCTCCAGCAGTGAGGTCAGGTAAGGAGGATGCAGCCGGGTAGGTCCAGGTGCTAGCAGCTCCCAAAGCCATGTTGGTGGGTGTGTTTGCATTTACATGTGCGAGAAGAAGTTTTCTTGATGTATAGACGCAGCTGAGGAGGAGGGGGGGGGTGGTTGGCTGTGGGAAGGTACGGAGAGACAGCTGGCAGGCCAAAGGCTGCGAGTAACGAGGAGTGTGTGTGACAGCCACAGTGACTTCTTTGTTCCCACTCACTTGTGCCAGTCACAGCGAGTCGATGGCTGATCTGTGAAGTGACTGAATCCTTTCATCGCACCTAGACTCGATGCACAGTCCGGCTTTACGCTCGCTTTTGTGTGTCTGCGGGACTTTGTGGCAGAGAGTCTGCCGTGGCACCAGAAGGTTTCCGGGTTAGAGCCCATAAGCATCTCCCAATAAGCCTTAGAGCACCTATTACGCTGCTGATGATAGTCATCAGTGCTGCCGTAATTGTTGCACCGACTGTCTGTTTGCTGTGCTTAGATAATGAGTGTTGTGTACCTGTATTGTCTTACGAGGGATGGCGTAACTCCTCAGCTATTTTTTTTTTTTACATGCAACTGTTGTGTTAAAGTTGGTGCGCAGGCCACATAACACAACACAACTCATTGCATTAGTCGGATTGTAGCTTCCAACTAATAGGTCAAAACTGTTTTCATCTCCAAGCATCTGTTGGCATTAAAGTTTGGATGGATAAAATCATTTTTTTCTCCTTTAAACATCTCCTGTATGACTTGTTTCCAGTAACACAGCGATTCAATACATAAGAGTAGAAAAGATTTGTTTCATTCAAAAGAGGCAAAAATGTAGCATTTATTCCATGTCATTCTGGAGCAGCTCAGATTTCTTTGAGTATGCCACTGAGAGACATTTTTGGCACATTTTCAGTGAATAGGAGGTTTTTTTTTTAATAAAGTATTTTTTTTTCCTGCTGAGAAGATCTCTGTGTTTGAATCAACCCTCTGTTACTTTTTGAGAAATGCTCTTGCTGTGTGAATTGAGTGCATCAAGGTGCAAGGTCACCTGAGACCTCTTATTCAACCTCCGATTATTATACTAACTTATTCTGTGTCTGCATTGGTATTTTTCCTTCCCGTGCACATTAATGTGCTTCAGATTGCCAGTCTTTAAAAGAAATAGGCCAATGGATGGTGGCCATACCCCACTGCTAATTCTCTCTACGAAAAAAATGGACTATTCTTTTTTAAACACTTCGTCCCTGAAAGCTCAACACTAAGGCTCCCACTCTCCCGCTACCGTTTACCTCTTAAATCATTTTATTTTAGTAGTTCAATAAGTCTTTTCAGTGCTTAACTTCCTTTCTGAGTATCTGAGCTATTTAGTTCAAGTAGGACATGTAAAAATAGCAGTAAATCAATCCCAAATGCGCTATGGCTCTCTGTATGTCTCGATCTAGGCTAGCGCAGCCCAACAGGGGATAAAACATTCAAAGCTGGGCAGAATAACTGGCAGACTGGCACTTTACTGGAGGGCATGTCCGTTAAAAAAAAGTGACTAGTGGAAGCAGTTTAGGCCTTGACACATTTTAAAGCCATTAAAACAGCGGATTATAATTTGTTGAGTTATGATGATATGACCTTTTGGTTATTACATGCTTCATTGGAGATGGTAATCCTCGGAGCTATTGAATGTAGCCAAGTGGAGAGCATGTTTCCATTAGGAGATGTGTTTGTCTGGTGCAGCATTTCAGCAGCAGTTAGTGGCCGGCCAAATGATTAATTCCACTGAAACACCACAATTGATTAAGAGTGACTCTGCAACGACTGCGCTCAACTACGTTCTGCGATGACAAGAAACCATTTGTCTGATTTCATTCAGACAAATCAGTCAACTCCAAAAACGGAGTGGTCCAGTCTGGGATAGACTGCAATGGGGGATTTTAAAAGTTGGAAAAATAACGAAACTTAAGATGTTAAGGAGCTATGTTTGACCTGCTTATTAAGTTAATGTTGTGACAAATGTTTGGTGTCATTTGAGTCTTTTTTTTTGGTTGAATTGCAAGTATAGATAAATTAAATCTTCCTAAATGATATTTACCAGGTAAAATTTGTATTTGTTTTTATGGAGGAGTTAGTGGTGGTAGCCCCTCTATTGGAGAAGAGTAATTATTTTGGAAATTGTTAGACAAATATTTGTAGTGAACTCAAATGTTTGTAATTTTGTTGAGATGAGGGGACATGGTCTGGGGAATGACTTTTAGAAGTCATACAAAACATAAGTCCAAATACTAGACTATATATATATATATATATATATATTATATATTATATAAATATACTGTACTAATACTAGTATATAGTCATTTAGCAGACGCTTTTTAGCGACATCCAGTGATGTCGACACTGGAGGGATGGAGGGTAAAGTGTGTTGTGCATGAACTCAACAACAGTTGACTGGGGCAGGAGCAGGATTCAAACTGCCAACCTTTGGTCAATGGACGACCTGCTCTACTGCCACTGCTCCAAATAATTCTAAAGACAGCCTCGGTGTTAGTGGGACCTTTCATCAGGGATGCACTGACTGCAGTTTTCTGGCCGATCATCGATGTTCAAGAAGCCCGACCTGCTGATACGGATTGTTTTTCATTTTATTTTTCATAGCTGACAACGTACAGCTTCAATGTTCTGATGTTATTGAAACGCAATTAACAGTAGTTGTTACAAACTATGAAGTAGCGTTCTCTAGTATAAAGGAAAGGTTTGTTTTATTGAACATTTCGTTTCCGGCCTGACTTATTTAAGTCTTGCATGAATTCCAAATTCCAAATCTTTACTCTTTTTGTTGTTCCGCATCAAATCTGCCAACATAAGGATCGTCCGATCACAGATCGAGGCCAGTCAATCTTTCACCTCATAAACAAACACATTTGCCCAAAATTCAACACACAGCAACATCATTGTGCACATTCTCTCCTGTCACTGTCTAAAACTAGTTGTGCTGTACTTGAATAAAATAGATGACAATTTTGCACAAAACTGAGTAGATTTATGAAATTTGGCTCTGTTTTTTTCTTTTTGTGTCACAATGTTATATTTAAGGTAACATAAAGAAGCGCGGCAGCACTGCCCCAAGTAAACCTAGAAACACCCTGTAGACCCCGCCACCCCCATGAAACGGTTAATCAAAGTTTCATGGGAAACATTTCAATGCAAACACTTGAGAAATGTATTTACTGCATTCCTGTGTGCATTCCAATAATGCAGGCATCTGAAAACAATCCTGGTTGAATATGTTTGTCTAAAACCCTGGACCGAATGAGTGCCTGCCTGGTGCTGGTGGTTCAGCAGCAATTTGCAAAGGAAATTCCTTGACCCTGGATGCCCAATACTTCACATCCTATTTAACTCAATGGAGCACATGCCACCCCTACCAGTGATGTGAACAGAGGGATTTAAGCTCCTATAATGTAACAAAGCACATCTGAAAATCCTTCTGATCATCAGCTTAACTGTAACCGTGTAGTTTAAAACCCAAAGACTGTAGTTGTAAGTGTAATGGCTGTGCTGCGGGCTGTGAGTGTGTGTCTGTGTATAGTGAATCTCTTAATGTGTCAGTTTAGCCAAATCTGTTTTCATATATTTCTCTAAAATATCCATATCAAACATTTGCTGTACCTTAATACAGCAAATGTGCACAAGGCTTAAATGCAGAGATGGATCCTTAAAGGTGGTTCAGAATTTTGCCTGGTGAAGGGGGGATGTTTATCTTTCTTTTTAAAGATGTCTATCTCTTTTTCTTTAGCTTTTTATCTGAATGAACTGCATTCTAAATCTCACTGTGTGCAGGGGAAAAGCTTGTTGCTCTCCATTGTTGTGCCACATAATTTTAACACAATGTGCGCCAGCGCCTCCATCTACAGTTTTATTTCTCGCATGTCTGTGAGATCAGGTTGGCAATCGCATGTGGATGTAGACATTTGAAATAATTAGCGTGCCTTTGCAGTGCCGCCCGTGTTCTCAGGCGATGCACGGTTCTCTTTCTCTGCAAAATGAGTGAAACTAAGCCTTTAGCTCCGGCATTGTTCTTGCATAATCCCAACCGTTCTATTCTGAGACCCGCGCGCACATGCCTGCTCGGCAGAGTGCACAACTCTTTTTGCGGCTTCGTAGGATGCTGCGTGTCAAACGTAACTTCCCATTGCACCTGCCTTTTTTGTTTTCATTGAGCAAACAGAAGCTGTAGCAACATAATCTTCCTCATCAGCAGCAATAATCCGGTTAAGAGATGAAACATCCCTGATGCAGGATGTATTTTGCTCAGAAAAGATATCAAGTATGTGATTTAAGAATAAAAAGCCCCACGGAGGAGAATTGTAAATGCAGTTTTAGTCTGTGTGTCTGTCTTTTGCTCATATCTGCTTCTTTCCTTTTCCTGCTGTCTGGGTTGTAATTTTAGCATTTTGACTTTGAGGAAGTGGGATTTCGGGGGCTTTTTTCAAAAATTTAATTGCTTAGCTTTGCAGAATTTAGAGACCCTTGCACTTGACCCTGATGAACTGAATGGTCAGATCCAGTTAGAGCAGAGTGAATGTGTATCTGTGCACTTTTTAAGATTTTCTAACCTTTTCTTTAATGATTTTTTTAAAAGCAGTAGTAGGAGGCAACCTGACCACAGGACAGCTATTTCTATAGATTATTTTTTGTTGCTGTGGTAGAGTGTGTATTAACCAGAAATGCGGGCATACGGAAGAGGAGAGCTATTGATTTGCCCTGTAGGTGCACAGTTTGATTAGTTACATAGTGTGGTGTGGAACTGGAGCCGGTCATAACTTACTGCCTGTCCTAATGTCATTTTCTTTGGAAAGGCCATGTTTCATAATCTGATCTATGTGTGCTTTTAAATAGAAAAAAAGTTAGTTTATGTTTATGCAGTTGCTTGCTTTTTCTGAAATACACCCACTTGGACTGAGAGGGGGTGTAAAGAGATGCTCTCGCTGTGCTGTGTGAGTAGTCAAGGTCGCTTCATGATGGAGGCGTTTTCCTGCTTGTGAATGAAAAAGGGCTGAACTGGTTCTTCCTTATGCTACAATTCCCTTCATCTCCTCCACCACACACACACACACACACACATGCATATATATATACATACCAGCCCCACAGTTAAACAATAGGACTACAGACCTGTCTCCATGACTTTCCTCGCTAACCAACCAAAAAGCAGCATTTCTCCCCGCCTCAGTCACATGACTTGGCAGGGTTTTTTTGTGTGGTCCCTATCATACCCCTCCATACTCGGCCCCTCACGCACACAGAGAGGGGTCCATTGAACCTTTTCAGGATGACTTGTTTCTTGAAGCGTAGCCTCAGAGGCTCCGATCATTGTCTGTAGCGATCGCTCGGAGGGTAGCCCCGGTCAAACTATTTCCCACTTCTCCCCCCACTCACTGCTGCTTTTTGAAGCGCTGCACTTTGATGTTTTTCTGCATCACAAACTGTTATGTCTTTGAAAACAAGAGGCACTTGTTGTCTTGCCTTTGACTCTCTCCAGCTCTCTGCACTTTTTGCCGCCATTTCAAAGGGACTACGACTGATCTATTAATGGAGTAGAAACGCAAAGGTTCCGACGCTGGAAGGTTTATCAGTTTTAGACATTTTTCTGTCTCTCATGGGGTCGTTTTATATGAATGGGGTTTCCATTTAAATCCAAATGTTGACTAAAAATTCCTGTTTATTTCTTAAGTTTGAGCAGCATTCCTTGGCGGCTGCTTCTTTTTCCTTTAGGGTCTCACACGGATCTATGGGCCTTATTCACCACGGGCCCTACAAACAAATTTGTTGTTAAGACTTATGAACCAGCTTAATGCCATGAAAAATGTGGCATTCACTAAAATCTTCACTCAGGTGGACTCTTATCAACGTATGACAGCTAATAACATTTGAACAAAATCAGCGTATCTCAAGTTTTCTGTTTTTGTAAGATTTTTAAATAACTTTTGACAAATTACATTTTGTGTTTTTTAAAAGATAAATAGCACGATTTTAAGAATGCATCCTAATGTTATGATTTCCCTCAGGGAAATGTTTTTTCATCCATTTCATTGAGTCCAGAACAAGTGGCAGCCGATATAGCTTGCTGGTCCTTCTAACAACATCGGTTAAATAGACGGTGCACTGGCCAGATCCGTTCCTTTAACAGTAACATCACTCTGTAAATGCTTCAGTTACCTTTTAACTCCCAGATCCACCTGCAGAATGTCGTATCTAATTGTTAAAAGTCATGACAACTCTCTCTTTAATACAGTAACTATCATTATGAAATCAAGGTTTTGTCATGTTATGTTATTTGAAGCTCATCACCTTTTTATTTATAATGGATGTAACCCTCATTAAAGAGACAAATCAGGCTTCAGTAGTTATCGTTGTTATCTTTTGTTTTCATTCACCTTTTTGTCATTATGCTTGTTATTTCTCCTTCGCAGTCTCACCGATGGCTGTTTGCACACAGCTGCAGGTCTTATGACCTTTTTATGGGCTCTTTTTGGCATTTACCTATGCAAAGTAGCGCAGACTTAGGAGAGATTGGTATTCACCAATATAAGAAGAAAGATGCAAACCGAGTTTTCGTAAAAGACTTTAAATACAACCTAAGAACAAATTTTAGAAGATTCGCAAGAAGATGTTGGTGAATAAGGCCCATTGTTAGGCCTTTTATTCTTCTCCTTATCTATACTTCCATTAGGGACAATATTTTGCAAGTGTGGGTTCTCCTGTCACTGCTTTGTGCTTGATCTTCAGATCTATGTTCCTCTCAAATCAAAAAGACGGTTTTGTTTCAGCTGTCTCAAGGACTAAAAGTCTGGATGGGACTGAACTTCCTTCATCTGAATGAACAGAAAACTAAAGTAATTATTTGAGGGGATCCACAGCCGCTGAATGAAGCCCGCTGCACTTTTGTCCAACCCTTTGTTTGAAGTTGCTTCTGGAGTTCCTCAGATCAATATTTATTCAATGTATCTGTATAACATGGGTAACAGTGGCAATATGAGAAACATGACTATTTGCTGACAGCTTGACAATACACTGTGCTTAAATACTCAGGATTTACTGAGCATCAGAGGTTTCAGATTACATGCCTGCAGCTGTTTTGATGTTTTTTTCCCCAGTATTTGCTTAAACCTCTTTTTCTATGCCTAGAAATGGATATACAGTCGGGGTTGATATTGAAGAACAACCAGTGTAGTTCTTGAGTAAATGTACACTGCAACATACTTAATTGAATATTTTTAATGGAAGATAATTAGATCCAAACACTTCCTCTGTCTTCAGTAAAATTTCTGATTTCATCTTGCTGCTTTAGATAATACGACTTTTCTTTCCAGCTGCACACTAATGGACCAGCTATGTAAGTTATACTCCAATGACCCCACAGGCCTGCAGCCAGACCAGCCACTGGGGAGGCTTGGGACCTACACAGCATAGTTGACATTTTTCTTTATCTCCACAGTCCAAATCTCTAACTGAGGTAATTTAAGGCTCAACAAATTGCTATTATCGGCTTCAAATTGAATTGAAAGTCCATAAAATCCATCTGGTGAGGATCAGGATTGTCGAATGCTGCCATTGTGAAAGATTAGTTAACACTATCCAGGGTTTCTTGAAAACTTTCTATGTAGATCTTATGTGGCTGCCTATAAAATAAACATTAAAGTGTATTTGCTGACTGCAGCCATCACCATTCTGTTCAACAATGCTAGAATCCAGCAAAACCCACATGGACCAAGCTGGTAGCATGTTTTACTGCTAAACTTACTGTTGGTCTGTTCATAGGGCTCTCAGTGGATGTGCTGGTGGAAATGTTCTTCAGACCACTGGTGACCCTCACCATTCTGCTTGTTGAATCTTGAATTAGATTCCAAAATACCATGAAATGTTCATATGATGGAAATCTGCAAAAAGAAGATGTTATAAGAGTTTTCTAGTGCCATTGATGGTATTCAGATAGCATAAAAAATATATAGACCAATTACTACAGATTGGAGGCAAGTAAAATCAATATAGTTACAATGCACATTTGTGTGATAATAAGAGTAGTCTATAGGTCTCTTGTAAAACAACTTCTTGTTCAACTTTTTTAAATGGCAAAATACCAGGAAAACTTGAGTGTAATAATCCAACAATGTTCATTGTGTCTATTTTTCAAACCGATATTCAGTTTTTGTTCAGACAATTAGTAAATTGTAACATACCTGACATGTTTATAGGTGTTACTAGATGATCAGTGGTGTTATCATCAGCTGATCAGCTGTTCCTGCTGCCCGCCTTCTAAAATCGGGATAAATACATCACTGACCATCTCGGCACCTCCGATTATGACAGAAAGAAACACCGTCCAAACAAGTCAGATATGTTGAAGTTTCCTACGTATCCGACAAAAAGAAACTGAATATTGACAAGAAAATTTGTCTTTTGCCACCCCATCTGGCATCTCGCGTGTATGCGCCCATATTCCAAAGAAACAGGCAAATCCGGCCCGGTTAAAAGTAGCCCTCTTTCGTTTATGCTGAAATTGTCCTGATTTCTTACCTTGTATAATACCGAATATCATCAGGTGATGTGGCAAACCGCTGCAATCCAAATTTCTGAGTCAAGTGATGTGACTCAAGCTCCCGTCTGAGCTCATCGATCTCCCTTTGCATTGCGTCATATTTCTTGTGGTCTACCACGATGAA
>JAVQJG010078924.1:0-21660 GCA_036024015.1 Craterocephalus amniculus | reverse complement strand
TGAAAACGGAAAGCTCCCGATATCTCCGGCTACATGATGAACATCAAGAAAGTGTTCCAGAGTGTTAATCAGCATGAGGGTGAGTACAAAATGAAGGTACATCATTCTGAGGGCGGAGTATTCCTTTAAACCAGTCTGCCCCCTGCCCTTAGACAGAAATAAATGGGTGAATTTGTGGCCAGGATGATAGTATGATACTACAAGAGACATTCATATTTCAAATCAAGTACAAAAAAAACAAATTATTCCATTTCCATCCAATATATTACACCAAAATGAAAACTCATTTACAAGGAGCTCTAGGTTAAACCACCCATTACACACTTAGGTGCTCCAAAACAGCTTTCAGAGACCAGGTAATGGGCAGGTAGAGTTTTATTTTCATACTTTACAGATCTGAGCTCTAATTTAAACCTTTGTGGTAGAATTTAGTCACTCAGAGTAGTATCAGACTAAGTGTGATCTCTGCAAACATGGCAAAGCACACCATGCAGTAAAGTTGGAGCCTATTCTTACAAGATATTCCACAAAAAAGTGACAAAAAAAACGATTTCAACTGCAAGTGCAAGGAAAAACAATGCAAGCTTCATCCTGAGTGCAATGCCTTATACACAATGTGTATACAAACTAATCTGTCTACTTCAATATGGCCTTTAGAAAGAAGGGAAAAAATAACTTAATAGTATATTCAAGGACCTTCACCAGCCTTTTTACCACTTATATTGCCATTTGGTGCACATCCTCTTGACTTCAGAGTTCCTTCAGCAAACCAAAATTTGCTTTAACTTATTATAACCAACAGTTTAAATTTGTGACACATTTGGCTTGAATCTGAATCATCTGGTACATCTGGATGAGCAAGTTGTTTCCCTCCAGCCCGCTAAAGATAACTAGACCCAGCTGTGTTTATTATTTATTTATTCAAATTGCCAAAGAAAAGGACAGGGAGGACAAGCTATAATCACACGACTTTGAAGCAAATGTCAAGGGGATTCTGTCATGCTCCAACCAGAATTGCAGGTTTCTGCTCCAGAAAACCTTGAAGCAGAGGAGCGATGACAGAAATGCCCGAGTGGTCAGTTGCTGACACAAAAACCAGCACGGACAAAAGGCACTCTAGACTGTAATCAATAATCCTGCTCAGTATTTTACAACTGCACACCAAGAGGCAGAGACAAAGATTCAAAGTGCCCAAATCCAAAAGCAAAGACTTGTGATTAATAGTGACTAGGAATGACTGAGTACAACTTAAAGAGCAGATTCAGATAATGAGTGATTGGATAATACAAAACAGGTTTTTCCTAACATCTTTCCCAGCTGAAGTTGTCTCATTATTCGTTAGTCAGCCACACAAGTGATGCAGTTCTTTAAGGCACCATCGCCATGCACCAAAAGCAACTTCATTTGCAAGCGTTGACAAAGCAGTGTTAGGCCCAGATTTCTGCTGCCCGTATCAAGTGACCATGACAAAGCAAGGGCACATCATAAACACCCCGTTTAGCTATATACACTAAGTAACTATGCCAACAAGTAAGTGGCATGGCATGCAGGTGGAGGTCAGGGTATACCACATCTGTTTCGCCAACCGCCACAGTAGGCATGGTAAAAGGCAAGCTCTTGAAAGGCCAGTCTTGGGTACCCTGAGCAAAAGTAGGGAAGGAGTCTATAAAACGATTCACCCAGGAGCACTGGCTCGTGCAGGTTTTTTTTTTTTACTTTAAGTTCTGGGTTTGACTTGATTTAAATAGTTACCGAAGCTATTTCTTTGTCTTTGCCGACACTCAGCCTGCCATGGTTGCAGGCACTGCTCAGAGGAAACTTTGGAGACATTGCAGGTGAAATATGGGCATGAATTTACAACTAAATAATTTAATCGGTTTTTTAAAATATTAACTTTTTGAAGCATTTATTCAACAAGCTTATGCTCACATTACTGAAATGCTTGCAACCACAGTTGAAACAGTTCAGAGTTAAGCGCATCAATTAAAAACCCGATTGTCACCTTCTCTGTTGTTAAATGTATATAGCTCTAGCCTAACCTTCTCCCCCTTCTCAATGGCTTTGCTGGTGTGTAAAAATGGCTATTTCATGCATCTGAAAATGCAAGTTGCCCTTAGCGAAAGCAGACGGAAGGGACTTACAGAAATTTACCGGTGCCACTGAATAACCGCATTGTCTACCAGCGGAATAAGCATTTCCTGCTGTGGAATAAGAAAACAGTAAAAACGAGAAAGGGTCAAGTGTGCAATGACAGTACCATTATGCCAAAGTAAAAAAATATCTCTCCGAGTATGGCAGTATCAATGTGTGCCAATTCAAAGCTTTTAAGAGGCCAAAAAGACAAGAGAACAGACTTAAAACCACCTTATATCCACCCCCATGCTCGCCACAAATACAAACAATGAAAAAAATCTATGTTGATCAATTCCCTGACTTTATCATAGATAAGCCCACCCATCCTTCACAACCCCCTTATCAGAGCAGCCAACAGCTAACACTCCTCTTGTTCACGTGAGACGTTGCACCAGCCAAACAAATGTGTGACAATTGTTAAAGAATCAGACCAATTTGAATTAGCCCCTTTCTCCTTCTTATGAGCAGTCCGGGGTGAAAATTCAAGGCTGAAGCCAACATATGATACCACTTGCCCTCGATAAACCATGGGGCCACATTGCACAGACCTCTCTCCTCATGTGCACCGATGTGACATTTGGTGTTGCAACAAAAATACGAACTCTTCATTTTTGTTTTTTGGGGTCGTCTTGACTGGTAAAGATCAAATGTTATAAAATGTTTCAGAGCCTCGCCAATTTTCTTCTCTACTGTGCTTGCTTTTACCATGCTCTGATGGGCTTTTAAGAAAATAAATTGTTTTTAAAGGGGATATGTGTTGTCCTTACGAGTATTCGGGCATGCCTGAAGTAGACGTTAATACAGCTAAAAGCTTCCCTGTATGCTGTACGAACATTTTTGGAATTTAAAATTACATGAAGTGTTAAATATTTTAGAAAATTCTGAGGGTAAAAAAAACTATTTGGTACACAAGGTTACACAAACTGGATCCGTATAATATAGTCCACGTTGCCACATGGTGTTGCAACATAGACCATTTGGAACAGACCATTGAGCATGTTGTTACATGGCTGTTCTGCGATTAAGAAAGTGCAACGACAAAACAAGTTTTCTAAGGCAGAGGAGAAAAAAATAAATATCCACAATCAGTATTGGCTTTAACTACGAGGAAATCTTTATTTTCCCTTTGAAGCTTTCTTCAGAGTAGCAATTCAACTCACCATGTTGACTGGTGTCTACTACAAGGAAGACAATGGACTACATGCAAGTACAACACATATCCCCACTTTAATATAGACAAAACCATTTTTAAAAATCCCTTTAATATTAAGAAAACCACAAGTAAAACTTGTTTATGGTCGCTCAGTAATTGATTATTAAACTCACCATCTTTAGAAGCCTCTTTGTTCCTCAAGTGAGGTGGAATGTAACGCCCTGAGAGAAGACAAATCTTTGCATTATATCCAAACCCCACACTTTAAAGAGTGCTGTTGACTAAACAAATGGTTTACTAATATTTTTTTGCAAGTCAACTTCAATAAAATCAATATTGAAGCATCATAAAACAAGAATGGGTGATCTATTACATTAGAAGAGACATCCCAAACTGATAACTTACAATCAATCCATTTGTTAACAATTAATAGCTAAGCTAAGCATAAAATTAAAAACTAAAACTTTAAAAACCTATTAGAAATGTAAATATGTTACAATAACGCAGAATGAAGTAGTTTTTTTGCCCAATCATTACAAGATGAAATTTAAAGTGGCCTGAAAACCTGGTATTACTGTGTTTTATAAAGAGAACACATTGAGCAGAAAGAAGAATCCAAAAGTTAAAGTGTCAATTGTTTGTTACATTGACATGCAATTCTGATTACTTACTGCCAGTTCCTCCGCCTTGCCCGTCAGCAGAGTTCAAGTCTAGGGCAGCAAGCTATAAAAAGAGGGACAGGGGAAAACAATGTTAAGAAATATAGAAAACCAACTAAACTAATGTTTTGTTTCATCTATTAAACAAAAAGCAAAGCTGTCAATCACATGGGAGGAGCCTATCAGTTCAGAGAATAAAGTAGGTATATAAACCACTAAATAAATTACACTTGCTCAAAACTGCTGGCTGCAGTAAAAAAGATTAAATAGGTTTAGTACTTTTTAAACGTTGATAAAGAAGTCTAAAAACATTTCAATCCAAATTAAAATGTACAAGCTTGAAGATATTTTTTTCAAAAAGGTCAATACCAATAAAATCCTAAATACGTATAAAATTAATCATGGATCATTTGACTTGAAAAAATAATCAATATGTTAAGTCACAATGTTCGATGAAAAACAAAAAAAATATATCTTAATTTTAAATAAACTTCTCAAAACGTGTGGTTAATTGGTTTACCAACTTATAAACTAAACGAAGCAGTTAAAAAGCGAAGAGAAGCTCATGTGAGACGCATTAATGGTTGGTGCCAACACTTTTTTCCTGCGCCACGTTTCAGGCTCAGGAGGCCTCTCGCTAGCCGGGCTTCTTTGCTAGGAAGCCGGCCGGGTCTAACGTATGAGCTAACCTAGTAATTTTCCATTAATCGTGACGGCTTTTCGTCGACGCTGAATAGAATTAATCGTATAAACTGGGCCCAGTTCGTTATTAAGCACTTTTAAAAGGGTAAATATTGTCTTTTAAAAACTAAAACTGATTTCGCTGGCTCAACGTAGTTCCGCCATCACAATCCGCCGCAGCGAGATCACCTCCATTTTAGCAGCCGCCGCGTTAGCTTAGCCCCCGGCTAGCAGCTTAGCTAACGAAGCTCCCGGTTTCGCTGTCAAAACTACGTGTGCGTCACGGGGAAAAAAAATCACCAACTTCACAAGAGAAAAACAAAAATATAAAAAGTAACCTACCTGCTGATCTAGACCGTGTGGATTATCAACGACCACATGACTCATAACTAAAGAGAGTAGTGGGGGATTATTTCCGAAGAGAAAGGATTTTCTTTGTTAGCACCACCGGCGGATCTCAAGTTAACTTTGCCTTCCTTTTTTATTAACAAATTACTATCTTGAACGATAACTTTAAATAAATAAAAGTCGCTGTTTGCTTTAAGTATAAATTCTGATAGACTTTCTAAATTATATGATTACTGCGAAGCTGTTAAGCTGAAACCCCCTCCCAGCAGGCTTGACCGTGGTGGAATGAGACACCGGGTGTTCAGGTAGCGCGAGATATCGCATCTGTAACCTCAGACCTGTGGTCTGATGACCAAATATCGCGATGCTTCTTTTCTCTTTTTTTTCCTCCTTTTTTCCGCTGTTTTTCCCCTTTCATCTGTATATCCAGTAGATAAAAAGCAAAACATAAAAACCCTTTAGATCACTTCCTAGAACATAGTAATGATTGATTTTTAAATGATTTTAAACAATGTCCAACATTTTCTTTGTTTTGATATTTTAAAACACAAACCACAAGATTTTGGATGTAATAAACTAAGTTTGTAAATGAAATCATAATAATCTTCTGTATGTCATAATATATTTTAGATAGGGAAGTTGGGGTTATGATTGTCATATTGTGACCACACATGGTTTCACATTTAATGCATCCAAGAATTGATTTAGCAAATTTGTTGATACCTTGTTGAACTCTCAAAAGTACCAAACACATGTATCTAATCTGCACAGCAATTTAATAGACTGATATATCTACTTAAAAGTAAGATAAATACAGTGAAAACTAAAATGGGGCAGGAATGGAGCCTTGAGGAACTCCACATGTAAGCAAATGAAAAATGATAACTTATATATGTTGATGTTTATTTAATTGTTCATTTAAAAACATTTATATAACAAATAGGGGGCTCTGTATCATGTGGCAGAACCACACAGCTCCACTGGTTGCAGAATCTCATCTCTTTATCTCTTTGCATTCACATTGTGATGATAAGCATTTTTCTAGTTCACTGCCTCAACCAAAAACCATCACCCTGTCAGTGCAGCAGTTAGCATAGCATTCACAGTTTGACTCTACCATACATCTTGCCACAGTAGCAAGGTCCATGCTCACAGGTGCTGCTAATCAGGCGCCTCATTGTCAGCACCTGGATCAGATTGGGCACATTTTTAATAGGTGGAACCCATATACTGATCTCTGCATCCCACATATGCATTTTGCGCAGGGCATTATTTAAAAGTAAAATAAACATGTTTTCCACCTGAAGAAGATTAACCAGGAAGTATTGTCACAACAAACAAATGATCCAAACAAAAATTTCCATACCTTTTCTGCAATCTGCTTACCAGTACACAAATATCTGCACCAACAGTAAAAACATATTTACAGGTGAATGAAACTGGGTAGAAATAAACAACACCTGGAGAGAAGCATTACACAAGATGATGAAAGCAGGTCAGTGGTGATGGTTTCTTCATCATCTGCCATCCTATTTGAGGCAAGGCAGGCTAAAACATAAGCTCAGTCAAAGCCCCCCCCCCTCATCATCATCATCCACCATGTTTTCTGTGCTCAACCCCCTCCGGCCTGCCTCAGTTTCTCTGGCAGTGAGCCTAATGTAGAGAATACAGGGCAGGCTGTGCGGCCTACTCTTGTCATTTATCCCTCTCAGTGAGCTGCGCCAGTAAAGGGAGTAGGCCAGAAGACACCATATGTCGCTGGGATGAGGCCCACCAGAGGTAATTGGCTTTGGGGTAAAAGGTCACTTGGTTAAATTCTAACATGATGAGTGTCAAAGTGAAACTGATGAACAGGATATCACCTTTTGTGGCATCTTTGAGACATCGTTGCTCATGTTAGCAGTTGTTGAAAGACTGGAATATAAAGTAAAGAAAGGGTGCTCTGTTCTGTTAATTTGTTTGCCTCATTATATCATCCAAATCTACTAAACTACTATATCTGCATTACCTGCTTGCAAATAAAGTTTATGATCAATGCAACAGCAGAGGGACCAGACAAAGCAAATAAAATGAATATTACTTGCTGCAACTTTATAGCTATCTGCTGGTTAGAATGACCTAGCTGTGACATTTCTGCATGAAAATGCTGATATATCTAATAGTGTGTAGCTTCTTACTTCAATGAGATATTTGAGGACTTCTGAAACTGCTCTTTAAGCTGTAGTGTCAGTGTATTATTAGTCACCCTGTATTAGTCATTAGTTGGCGTGTCTTTATGAATGGGTCACAAACAAAAGAGCACCTGCCCATCCATAAAAATCTTGTCTAACTTGATAGAAAAGAAAAGTGCCAGAGAAGATTTGACATGTCATGTAACATTTTCTTTAAAACGTTCCAAAAATTATATTGAAATTCGATATTTGTACTTTGACCTCTGATCATTTGGACTCTGCACGTTTCTAAAATCCCGTTTCCACCATACTTGTTATGTACAGTACATAATGTACTATTTGGTATTTCTGGGGTGAAAACAGTGGCGCCATCTGTTGGACAAAGTAAGGTTTTCATCTCGCCATACTGTAGTTTCATTTAAAAGAACAAATTTGTTGTTTCTTACAATCTACGATATTACAAATATATTCAAGCTGCTGCCATTAATACAAAACTTTTACGTTCTCCTATGTATAGAAAGATGGTCCTTGGCTGTGATTGGCTTCTGGCCCTGTCCATCAAACGTTCAGCCTGCCTCCATCAGCATCTGATTGGCCAATGTTCGGTAGTTCTAGCCAATGGAAAGAGCCTCCCGTTTAGAAGCAGGCAGCCTCTTTCTTGCCCGCTGTTGCCTGATGACCTACTACGTGAATGTAGATGAGTCTTTAAAACAACACGAGTAACATTTCGCTTTTGTTTTTAAGTTTTGTTGACTTTACTCGGACGAAACTGGCCCTAAATCCCAACCGCCATTATCTTGTTGCCAGATTTCCCCCCTCACGTTTTTGGTCATCTAGCAAGACTTGAGCTTGAAAAACTTTAATTAGGTCACACGCTATTCTAAACATCAAACACGTTTCCCATCACATAATGCAGATTTTTTTCACTCAGTTATTACAAAAAGCCAATTTAATAGCAAAACATTTCCCAAGGATGATTAAGAAAACTATGTTTAATGAATTAAAGAGGGCATCCAAGATGTTTCAAAATATTAGACTGAAAATACAGATTAAAATATATTCAATCTAAGAAATAAATTAAATGTAGATTTATGAACCTCATTCACAAATATCCTAATTGGTTCAGTGGTTTTATCAGTAAGCACTCACCTTCATCCATAAGTATGTAAAATTACGAAACCTTGCCCCCCCAAAATAACTAATACTTCTTTTTTTTGGTCAGTGTTCATGCAGATATCGGTGCACAGGTGACTTACACTTCAAAATATGTGTATTATACAAATATTCTTGAGTTGATGGTGACTTTTCATGACGTGTGTATCAATTATCTGTAGTGGTTCTTTCCTGGTACAAATCTGGTCGTCTTCATTCATTTCTGCCACAATGGCAGCAATAAATAAGCCATTAGTACAGCATAGCTGCTACAATTAAGTACAAACAGCTCTGAATGGAGCTCCTTCAAATTAAAATAAAAACAAACTTTATTGAGACAAAGATATAAAACATGGATTATAAAAGCAGACAGAAAGATCCATCTTCATACACTCACACACATCGCATACAAACACACTGTAGTGAATCCGTTCATCTATCTGCCAATCATTCACTCCATCTCGTCCCGGGCTGCTGGTGTCACCAGCCAAACATGTACTCCATCGCTTTGGAAACAAAGCTGTCGTCCTTCCTGGGCGTCTGTCTGTCTGCTACCACCTTCAGTCAGCAGACACAGATTCACATCAGTCAGCATCTTTTTTTTTTTTTTTACAATAATGGCAGAAACAAGATGAAGCAAAGGTCTGAGGTCACCTGGTAGTCGCTGCCGGAGCTCCTGAAGGATGTGCTGAGCGGCCGGATGGCGGAGCGAGGTGTGGAAGGGAGGATGGAGGAGGAGAAGGGGGAGGAGAGGGGAGGGGATGTGGCTTCACAGCTGTCCATCACACTCTGACAGAGGCAAAAAGATCAACATGTTCAGACGAGAACGGACGATCAGACAGGCGGGTAACGGTAGGGATTCACCTTGTCAATGCAGGGTTTGACTCCCACCATGATGCAGTCTCCGAACACCTTCCCGTCTTTGGACAGCGCTTTCCTGGCTTGAAGTCTGGACTGATACTGGAGGTGCATCCAGTTGCCGGGAGACGCCATCTTTCAAAACATCGATAAGTTCAGGTTATCGCTTCATGTTACCTTGAACTTCGTGACACTCGTCAGCTGATGCTGCATCTTCCTTCAGAGAAACGGAGCCAGTTTTAAACTTTAGCATCTTCTTACCGACACGATCTGAACTAATTATCATAAAAATAAGAAAAAGACGGCATATATGAAGGCAGAGGAGTAGAATGCTGCTTGTAATGTTAGTAAGGGGTGACGTTAGCTCCCGTCTGCAATGCATTGTGGTATATATTGACCCAACTGTCGCTGCCAGATCTGTATTTGTGTGGATTGCGCATGCGCACTACGTTTTCCATCTTGGGACACAGAAATATGGCAACAACAACTAATCTGAACTGTTTGGTAAACACATTTACTTGTTCCTGGAATGATCAGTAACTCAGTTTTTAATACTTCTCTTAAAAAAGTGTAACTGTGTCGACAGTTTCCCCATTTAAAAGAGCTCCATCTGCTGGCCGCCTGTGGGCGGTGGTTCTGCGGGGAAGCGTGACACGGCTTCAGGATCTCATTACATTACGGTGACGGGGCTCCTCGTCTCCTCTATCTGTCTAATAAAGGAAATGCTCTGAGCGACAGTTTATTGTTTTTTTTTTTACATCAATGTTCAGCCTCAGTTTGTAATCACGAAGAGGAGGAGAAAACGTGCTGATGCGACCGGAAAAGTGAAAATGATAAGTAACAGGAAGAAGTGAAAAGGCGTTTTACTAAACAGATCTGAATACTTGGTGTAACAGTATTTCTGTGTCCAAGATGGCAATGCGCATGCGCATGCACAGTCCACACAAAAACAGATCGGGCAATGACAGTGCTTAGTGCCCATCGATGCTCACTACTTTTCAAGATGCATTGTGGGTAATTTTGAGTGCACTTCTTGCTTCCTTTTTGACATTCTGACCGCCCTACAGAACGGTGTGACCCCTACTTACGGCATAAGGTGCCTATTCGAACACAGCCCTGGTTGTGCTTGCGGTGTTGCAGTCTGCTCTCTGGATGATAGCTAATCAAACTGTCCAATCAATCAGATAAAAGTGTAAACACAGGGACAAAAACTTAAAGACAAATGTAGTTTTCTTACGTTGAATGATTTTTCTTTAAAGATGCAAATTCACAAACCTTATTTATTCACGGGACTTTCTTTACAAGGTTACAAAACTTTATTTACAATTAAAGGGACTATACCCGATTTCACGTCCGGCTAGCTTAGTTAGCGATAGCGGCTTTTTTTTTTTAGCTGTTGTGTGACGCTTTTTCTTCGCTAAGGGGTTTAACTTTCATAATTTGACTCCGGATCACTAAGGGAACGCTATTACTGGTGATCGGAGTCTGGACGTTCCAAAAATTAAACAGGCAGAGAAAGGGCGTCACGCCAATGCTAAAAAAACTAGCCGCTTTTGTAAACTGAAATGCCCTGAGCTCGTACATATGCGCAATCAATGAGTCGTAAATTGTAATGAAATTACCCCTTTTACCACATACTATACCATGTAGAAAACCATTTTTCTTAGAAAGATTAAAATAATATCAGGTATAGTTCCTTTAACAAAGGCACTGTGCTGATGAGTGGCTATCCTGCATTAGACAAAAAGAGGACAACATTCCTGTCTTTATACTCCAGAAACTGGTTTCCTGACTTTCCAGATGTTAACAGAGGTCAAAAGAAGAGAAGCTGCTTCACAACGGCAAGCATCACCCTTCTCCAACGTTTTTACAATCTATCGCTGTCATATGCAACATAAACGTTTTAAATGAAATGTCTAAGTTTAAATATCTGATGTCTAATTTATGTACTATTGGGAATAATATTTGGGTTTATGAGATTTGTAAATGTTTGGATCATGTTATTACACAGCATCCCAACTTTTTTGGAGTTGGGGTTGTATTTGAGACCTTAAAATAGCTCCTTCCTACACCATTCTGGAGTAGACTATTAGATACTTGTCTTGCACGGGTAAAATCCCATCCGGCCCAGTTGCAGCCGAAGGACTACAGGCATACTGTTGATAGATAAAATCACAAGAGTTCCAGGCAGGCAGCAAATGTAGTTCCTGCTTGTGCACCAGAAGTACCTCGATTAAGCCACAGAGAAAGCAATGGAAACACCAATGAGCGGTGGTCTCCAGCTGAAGACCCTGTAGCTGCCTCAGCTTGGTGCTGGCAGAAGTGTGATAGGCAGCAGTGCCCAGTAAACAGTTCTACCCACCTGCGCATAAAATTAAGACTGGGAGACTGGAGCTAGGAGGTCGTCAGTCGTCAACATCCCCAGCACTGGCAAAAGACTGGATGACTTTAATATTCAAGAGTCCAGACAACAAAATGTTGTCACTCAGCCTCAGTTAAGATAAGTCAATAGTGTTTGATGGTTTCATCAAGTTAAAACAACTGATGCTGAACTTTGCAGTCTCTAACACATTTGCCAAATAATAATCTTTCTATGGCTAAACAAAAATGTGAACAGTAACTGCACATCTAAAATAAATAACAAGTTAAATGGGGAAAAAAAGCATTTCCAGGATGAAAGGCTACCAATAATTGCTGCACACAGTTAATGAATTCATATTTAGGAGAACACTAAACCATGTTGTAAGCATTGCTTGGTGACAATGCAAACTGATATGATTAATTCTAATATCATTCAAACTCAGACAAGCTCAAGTGGCTCCACATCATTTCAAAGTTATATTAAAGTTTCTCATGAAGAAATGAATGCCATGCAGTATTTAAAACAGTTGGTTAGGGTCAGGGTAAGGTTAACTCAATACATTTTGTACTGGGCAAAGAGAGAGGACTGTTCTTGTTGTTTCCTAGCTCACACAAAAGCAGAGTGCCAGAGGACTTCTGTAGCTGGTGGACCCAGATGGTTCACCTAAAAGATGTTTTAGAGAGGGTTTTTACAGCTTGGCAGCATTTAAGATAATTTCTTAGCAGTAAGTTTCTTCCTCTTCCTAAGTGACCTTAAAATGATTTGATCTTGTCTCAAGAGCATTCCACACTGCATATATGATGCTGAACCTATGATAAAAATTCAAAGGAGAGGTGAAAATGGCCATTTGGCAGCTGCTGTAGAGTGGAACTTACTTCTGTCACACTTAATTCCCAATGTTTGAAGTCCAGATGGATAATAATGTAGCTTCAATTTTTCACGCATCTTTTGGTTTTATTGCCAACAGCTCCTTAAATGGCCCTTTTGGGTCTACTGTGAGGTGAACATACAAGTATTTTCAGAATCATGGATAGCAAACCAGATGCCACATGCATGACAACATAACCATTTTCCCAGAGGTCTGGCACATCTGGTCCATGGGAGGGTCTTTAAGTTCTTCCTTTTTGGAGAATGTCCCTCTGGTCATAAGTATGTTCCATAATGAAGGGAATTCATCCTGGGTCAGGCCACGTCGACTCCAGTCCAATCGGCCTACTTTCCTGCAGGTTTTAGCTCTTTCAACACTCATGACTCAGAAGAATGGGTCATTGTCCAGAACCTGGGTAGAAGCTATTGGGTCGATTTAATTTGAAACAACTGTGTTAGAGCAGGGTAGCATCTATCCTTCAAAACAGTGGCCTTCAAGACCACAGTTAGAAGTCAAGTTCAAGAAGAAAGATAACCTGATAAGTTGTAGGCAATAAGCTGGATGGACCTTGCTGTGATGAATATTAAACCTGAAGATTAGATTTCTCTAAACATGAATTCTGATTTCAAAGTAAAAGCTTAACAGAGCAGAAAAAATAGTTTGAAATTCACTTTTCCTCAGTCTGAAATCATGCACTGGTGGCTGTATTCAAATCCCTTTCATTAAGTTATCAATAATAATCCATAATACAAACAAACAATATAATATTGTCTATATAATACAAACAAACAATAATAATCTTGCTTGTGTTGATCTCTCAAATGTAAGTTGCTTTGGATAAAGGCATCTGCTAAATGACAATAGTAGTAGGAGTAGTAGTAGTAGTAGTAATAATAATAATACTAAAGATCTTAAAACTTTTCAATGTGTTCCTCCATTAGCCCCAAAATAGTTTAAGAGGGAAAATCTTTTCCTTTTAATTGGGTCATTTTCATTCACCTATGTTTTTCATGGTCGATTTACTATATACAAACTCCATCAAGGCACTCTGGAATGAAATTTTTGTCTGGTCTATTATTAATTTATTTTATGCAATTTTGTAATTTGTGTGCTATAAATGATTTCACATGTGCATTACAGAAGCATATGCATTGTTTCCCATTTTTGAGAATTTCACTGTCATTTCTTTTTTCTTTCTGTTCTTTCTGCTAACCATAAACAAATGTTATATTCAATTACATTTTCACTCTTTGTCTAATTCTATATGAATGACTACAAAACAAGCATGTCCAAGGTTCACAATGCTTGTCTAATTTCAGCATTTGGGGAAAGTGCATTACTTCGTTCTTTTTTTAAACAACGTAACTGGTGCAAACAACAAGGGATTACTGTAATGAAGGTCAAAATATTTTCATTGCAAAAGGCAATAGTAGAAATCAAGCTCATACTGGTGAGTTCAATTTTAGGATGGTTTAACCCCTTAACCTATCCCCCCCTTAAATCCCTAAGACGCCTAAAAAATGCATACCCAAATTAAATTAGATGCTGTTCTTTAATTTATAAAAGAGAACCATATGTACTGCTTCTATGTATGTGAATTTCTGTCATTGTGCCTAAACAGTAGGGATGTCACAATTATTTATTTTCATTACTAATAGTAGAAGCTACAATAATCCTAAAGCTTCCTAAACATTGTCTTTTAATAATGTAAATAGTTTGGTTGTTACCACTGAAATCCTAAAGCTCAAATTTATTTTTATCTTTTCATATTCACTTATTCATTCAAATAATACTATAGCTTTTTTTTTATTGTAACCAGAGCAGAGCGGATTTTTACTCAATTCCAGCTGGAATTTGAATGATACTTTTGTTTATTTTGTTGCCATATTCTGTTTTCTTGACATCAAAACACAAATAAAACTCAAAGGGACTATACCCGATTTCACGGCCGGCTAGCTTAGTTAGTGATAGCGGCTAGTTTTTTTTTCTTTTGTGTGACGCTTTTTCTCGGCTAAGGGGTTTAACTTTCGTAACACTAGATCACTAGGGGAACGCTATTACTGGCTGATCGGAGTCTGGACGTTCCAAAAATTAACCTGGCAGAGAAAGAGCGTCACGCCAAAACTAGCCGGACGTGAAATCGGATATAGTCCCTTTAACAGAAAAGGAGTTTTCATGTTATTTTATACATTTCCAACATTGTGAAATAAAATAAACACATAATAATTGTGATAATCATAAAATCGTGATTATTTCTCAAACATTAATTGCACCTAGAAAATCTATAATCGTGACTTCCCTACTATTCAGCTTCTTGATACTGTACGAACGCACTGATCATGAGCCGACAGTTTCATATATTTAACTCCAGAAATACTGATTTATCCTTGATACATCTCCACCAATACTGTCAGACTTAGGTCCAAACGCTTGCTATTTGGCTGAACACCTCCATTTTGCAGAGGAAAGTTGCCCCTTTTCCTTTGGAGATCAAGGACTAGTGGTCATGTAGCCTTTCAGCCGGTGGTACAAAAGCTGCAGCTTGTAATCTGATATGTTACTATTTGATGTTATACCTTACAAATACAGCTTGTAAAACTGTGTCACGTCAACAGTAGTGTGAAATATGTGAGACCGAGAAGAAAACAACAATCAGCAAACATCAGACAGGAAAGGTCTATAATTATGAAATGTTTATATTATCCAGACATTTTTTTTATTTCATTCAAAACTGCAATAATTTCCTGTCTCTAATTACAATTTCCATTTAGAATGGCATTCATAATGCAACCTTTAGATCTCCACAAATGTGTTTTTGATTCATTATTTCCTCATTAGAGGAGTTTGCGACAAGAAATGAGTTTATAAAATACGAGCTCAAATGCATCAGGGCCTTTGACCTGCAGAGCTGACTCATTACTGTTTGTCAAAAGAAAGCTGAACATTCTTGACAACCATGTACAGCAGCAGAAGATCAGAGGGAGAAATAGGCTGTTTCAATTTTCTCAAAATGCCTTTCTGCTATTGAAATGAACTGAAGGGACATCAAACACTCTTGGCTGCGTAGCTCTCAGGGGGGAAGACAGGCAAAATTATTTGATGCCATCTGAGGCTCACCAGTGTTGAGGATCACAATACTGCGAGCTGACACACTGGTGATTATTCATGGCACTCATGCTTATTATTGTACAGAGACTGAACAATGGTTTTCTGTTCTGGAAAGTGAACATTTAGAAGTTCTAACCTGCGGCAAAACAATGATCCCGTGCATTTCTCTCAGCAATGAAACAACAGAGGCAGAAGCGACGCAGACATCTCTTTCTCTCCTGGGTGTGATCGGAATCGGATAAATATTTACTGTGTGGTCGAAAAAGTTACAGAAAACCATTGTGATCTTCTTGTGATGTCTGATATGATTGCATTAGCCAAGCACAGAGGTACATTTCAGCCTTCAAGTGACTCTTAGTTAAAATGGTAATTCTTCATTTAAACTTATACAACCTAAAGGGCTAAAATGTATGAAAGATCAAAGCAATCATAAACATTTATAGGAAAAAATAATCAGTCCTGAAAACATTAAAGAGAATACGGTGGTAAATTATTTTTCTTCTGAAATAGGCAACAAACAGTTGGGCTGAGAGGTGGCACTAACACAAATGACATTACTTTGTTTCTAAAAAGCCTTGCTGAAGCTTTTCTCTGAATTCCTGCTTACTGGCCCATGTAACTTGTGTTTTACCGTCACACACATCCATCACCGCGTCCAGAATCATATCAATACTTGCCCATTTCCCCATTTGGGGTGAGCTGAGCAGATCAATTCATTTAAAAGGAACCACAGCCAGACATCCGTTTCAGAGATTAGTGCATATATCGGCCAGTCATCTGATGGAGGATTGAAGGTTCATTAAGTCAATGGAATCCTTAATCAATAGGCAAACTTTAAGCCCAGGCTCTAATGGAAGACTTTCTGTCACATATGAAGTTACACTGGAAAGGCACGAAGCACAAATCAGCCTTGTTCTCATTTTCATTATGTTTATATTGTGTTTGGTTTTGTGTATTCTATCCTTGGTTAACACCTCATCCCACAAACCCTCCAAATATTGATAACAGGATACTTTAAGTCAGCATCTGGAAAATGGTAAAATACAATCTCAGAGAAAATGGTTTACAAATATGTTTCATAACCTTAATGTTATTATGAGATTACAAGTAACAGTATTATTGAATACAAAACTTTCTCATAACATCTAAATGCAAGTAATAATCATAGAGAGTAAAAATACTTCATCCAAAACCTCTTATAAGTAAGGACAAACAAAAACAGAAAAATACAAATATCTTGGCTAGGGACACATTGGCCCATTTTTTAGGGACACTGGGGATTGAACCAGCAACTTTTTCACTGAAACATAATCACTCTAGCTCAACTACAGCCACTGTAATGGACGACAAATTGTCATCCTTCCTGATGGTATTGCTGAAATGAAAATGGGTGAAAAGTCACAGCAGTCAGAGGTTTTATGTAAATCCAGGAGCTCAGCCTTCCATACGGTCCTGCATATCCCTCTCCAGCTAAATCACCGCCAAGTTCTGGCTGTGATTCTTAAGTGTCACTTGTGTCCACCTGAATTATTGTTTGTGTGTAATGCTGGGGGAAGAACTGGGATGCAATGAGAAGTGGTTGTGTCCTCTGATTGATTGTTAAGTGTTGTCCAGGAGCCCATTGCCAGACTCCACTTAACGGCCTGCACAGCAGAAAGCAATCAGTGGTTGTTACTAAGGGTCTCGTGGGGACGGCCCTGGTCATGATTGATCTTCAGTGGATCTCTAAAGATGTCTAAGAGAGCTGGGTTTTACTGGAGTGGTGCTCAGGTCAGAGGGAATGCCCTCCAACTTCAGTGTATCACACCACCGCTTAAAACTTTTTACAGGTCAACACAAATAAAACTCTTCCTACTGGTTTAACTTTTCTTGGATGGAGAAAATAAGATGTCATGAATGTTTCTGCCACACTAGGGTCTAATTGGCATGACAAATTATGAGCATTTGCATACATCAATCATGTAGTATATTAACTAAGGGGCTGCATGATGTAGTGGATTATAGTCAAACAGTAAACCCCAGTGGGTATATTGAATGTCTCCAGGCACCACCTGAAGTCTCTCACACAGACACACACACAAAGCAACCTCTAGTACCAGAGCTGTCGCCTCTCCAGTGGTGTGTCAATGTGTTCAGTGACCACGACGCCTGGTGTTAGTCTCATTACAGAGGGATCAAAGGGACATGAGCTTCATAGCAGCGGGAACTCTCTTCAGCCCCCTTGGAAGCAACTCCTCCTCTAATCTCAAAGGTCACATTTAGTCATTCAAATATAAAACAGCATCACATCACTCACGCCCACGTGACCTGCCGGTGTACTCTCCAGAGCTGAGGTTCAGAGGAAACAGACAAAAGAGATAAAAAAACATAAATAAATAAAAGATGCAGCACTTTGTCCAATCATGCAGTTTGTAGGATAAATTACAGTTTTCATTTGAAGTAGTTAACCTTGCAGGTGCAAACTTTTACGCTGAAATCTTTGTCTTTATACAGCTGTAAACATAGGATTTTATTCATCTTCATTGATCAATGAGCTGATATTCTATGGTGTCACAGTGAAGGCCAAATACATAGTGGCAGCTTTGTATGCTGTGAAATTAGAGTTACTACGAGTTAAGTCGGAGGTGAAACCTCGCAAACACACTTCCATGTACATCTCGGCTTTTTAGTCTTACATTCTTTTCTTTTTTTTCCTTTTTGTGCAATACAATATTTCATAATCACTTCCCTGTAAAAGGATATACACAAATATAAATTACTTTGTACATGTGCTTTTAGAGTACTACTGCGCACACAATCACAGCAGAGGAAAAAAATTCTCAATTAAAATCACACCAAAGGTTTTAGTCATCAAATTTAGTTTTCATTCTTTAAGTGTGACAGTGAATGGAAAATGACGGTGGCAGCTAATAACACTGCAGTGCCAACAGCAGTTCCTCGGGATCCAAGCAGCTGTTCTGCAGTCTATATTGGCCTGTTCTTCAAGTGGAGAAAAAAAAGAGCAACCTAGATGAGAATTTTGTGCTTCAGTGGCTATTGAAAGATGAGGCAATAAACTGCTAAACTTGAGTAATCACACAGTCCCTCAGGAATTCCTCAAATGGGGATGGTCAAAAACCTTGAAATTTGAGCCCCATGCACACGACCCAAGCTTTAACATTTGATGAGATTCATTATTGCAGAAAGCCGAATACAAGTGTCTCCTGATTACAGGGCCCACCATTATAAGTTCCCACCAGCGTGCATTTCCATGCTGGCGCGTCAACAGGATTAAAATCTCAATTCATTCTAGTCAATTCTCCAGTAACAAGATTTCATTAAAAGCAGGCAGGCAGGAAGATGGACTCGAAAGCACTGAAACAGCTGGACTATAAATTATAAAGATGTGCTTTCTGCTAACTGAACACACCTTCAGCTTGCAGATGCATTATTATTTAATGTTCAGAGGAGTTGGTTTTATGTAAATTGGAGTCTTCTATTCTCTTCAGTCCCCTTCTCAATGCCAGGTACTTCCAAACCAGGCAAAGAGAGAGATTATGCAAAGCAATTAACATATGAAAATAACGTATTAATATACTGTCTCTGAACTGTATCCAATCAGTTCCTTTTCACTGGCGTGTGTACAAAACAATTAAAATTAAATTTATACTGCTCTTCCTTAACATATTCTGCAGAAAATGGAATCAGTGAGCAAATGCTGACAAAAGTTTTACAGGCCTGTGTTCTTTCCTTAAAGGCACACTGACTTGAAGAATATTTATAAGAAGCCACGCTAATAAATTCCAGTCTTTGTTTCTCCCTAATGATGTGTGCATCTGAGACAAAGCACTGAAATCCATAGCGGTAGCCAGGTGCTAATGAATGGCTTACATTATGCTGTCCACTAATTACTAGTGCACCATAAATAAAACACAAGACAATCAATTAGTGGTAGGCGTGTGTTTGTTAGTCACGGGCAGCGAGATCCTCTAGGCCAAGGCTTTGCAGCAAACACGTTTCTTCAGGGTGTAATTCTGAGACAGATAGGATAGGTTCAGATAAATCACATTTTGAGTGTTGGTGAGCCCTCTTTAGGCAATGTGCTTGCACAGATTACAAGTAAATTAATATCAGCTGAGAAAATGTGAGAATGCGCATGAAGCAGAAAGTCCTTTCCACCAAATTAGACAAAAGAAATCCAAAGGGCAGCTGTCTTCTCTTTGCCATCTTTAATGGGGTTTTGCAAAAAGACTTTCTTCTCCACTTTATGCAAAGCTCCTCCACTTTTCCAGACACCGGTCGGCTGACGTATCACCGTTGATTCGAACCAGAGCAGCAGAAATTAGAGTGCATTAACACTGCATGTGGAAGGCACTAACTGGATGATCCCAGCATTATGTGGCCTCTGGTTTGGCCTATCTTCGTAGCTGGATGCATAATTTGAGCATTAATGTAATTTACATTTTAACGCAGTCCCGAAAGTAAACTGATTAGTTGATAGTTATCTACTAATGTGCCAAGAGGACCTGCATGTCACTTGCATCGAGACAGAGGGACGGGATTACACATGACAAGGTTGGCTTTGCAGGAACACAGACAAAGAGACGGTGCCTGCTAGAAGGACAGACAACCCAGAGCGGGACCATGAGCACACAGGGAGTCTAACACAAAATCTTTTAAGGTAAATGGTTGCCGTTCAGGTTTGCTAGTGTGGCAATTCAGCCAAACAGGATCCATCTTTCTTTTTTTATTTTCAAGGACCCTTAAAAAGAAAATACCAATATGGAGTGAGAACCGTAACGCTAAATCTGGAGGATACAACAATAGGTTCTTAGATGTATTCGCAGTTTTTAGACTGCATATGTGTTTGTGCAGTGTTTCAGAGGGAGCTGACTTGCACTGCGCTGTATTAATCAATCTAAAATTCTAATTAAAAACCTTAAAGTAATTCTGGAAAATTAAATGTCTTTTATCTCCGTCCCAGCAGAGTTTCATCTTTTTCATGGGACAAATTATTGTCCCTGTAGATGATAGAAGTGCTTTTTAAAAAACAGTGCAACAGACTTGCAGTCCCATGATGCATCACTCCCAGTGGTTACATCTGCTCCATTCTTTCATCTTTCTCCATTGTTAGGTGGGAGCTGTCACATTAGGAGGAGAATCGTGGCTTCTTCCCACCCCCAAGTACCCCTTTTTTCCCATTCCAGCAGTTGGCAGGGTGGCAGGCCTGTACAAAGGAGCATGCACCAGGAGCGCAGAGGGGAGCACCGTTAGAGGAAAAACAGTTTGGGAATTAAGGTCATTAATTTTCCACTTTCAAGGGCTGCCACACAGACGGAGATAAAGTCAGCATAAATATTCTGCCGAAGTTTCTCCTGTTTTTCTCCTCTCCCCATTTTCATCGGCAGCCCATTTATCTCCATGCTGTCAATTAGAGGCAAAAGCAAAGAACTAATTAGGAACTGTGCAATTTTAATTAGCTGTTTTGATAATTAAACTAATTGGTTCCCTTGTGTTTCTGCAATGTGTGCTGAGAACTTTTTGATATCTGGGCAGCAGATTTCCTATCCGCTGGTTCATTAGTCACTTTTGCATTAAAAAGGAGCCTTCCTTAATAGCCTTAATTTGCAGTTGAAAAGAGAATCTACCATCAATAATTTGTGTAATTGGTAACCGTTTGATTGTAATTTAGAGGCACGGCCGGACAGCTCGGCATGTCTAATTCCTAATGACTAGGATTAAAGTTGGATTAACTGTTTGGGAAAGGGATTCACTCTCCCCTCTTCCCTACCCACCTAATGACACCTTGTCTATATTTGATTGGTCATGAAATTCAAATTGACTAGGTGAACAGCAGGGCTTATACCAGTTTTTATTACTCCCTATATGGTGAGCCTGTCATGCTGCATCAAAAAGATTCCCATTTTCCACCCACCGTCTGAGTAGCTGCATGATGAAGACAATGAAAAGTGGTTAAGATTTAATATGTGATGTGTTAAACCTCTGTCATCAAAGCCATTTGTGTACAACTCTGAGGGGAAAGATCCAAGATACTCCACTAGGTGGAGCAGAACCTTAAATCTGAATGGAACAAAGTACAGCAGCTCTCACTGGATCACTGAGCATACAGTGTGAAATCACAAGTAACTACATGCCTTCTTTTCACTTTTATGTGATTAACACTACAC
>JAVQJG010078912.1:0-26105 GCA_036024015.1 Craterocephalus amniculus | reverse complement strand
CTTTCTTTCTTTCTTTCTTTCTTTCTTTCTTTCTTTCTTTCTTTCTTTCTTTCCTTCTTTCTTATTTCAATCAATCAAATCAAAA
Source organism: Craterocephalus amniculus (assembly GCA_036024015.1). Lineage (NCBI taxonomy): Eukaryota > Metazoa > Chordata > Actinopteri > Atheriniformes > Atherinidae > Craterocephalus > Craterocephalus amniculus. The sequence goes on along the minus strand of JAVQJG010078912.1, from coordinate 26,020 downwards.
CTTTATTTATAAATACTTACTTATTTACTCACTTACTTCTTTGCGTTTCATTTCCCTGCTGTTTGAACCTTAGCAGCTGCCATAGGTCAAACACTGTTCATTTCTCACTGTTGTCACCGGAAGTGCTCTGGAGTCACAATAGTATGACAGTTCCGTAAGACTATGTTAATCATTATCTATGTACACTTCTTATTCAATAATTAACAACATAACATACGATTAAACTGGACGCCCTGCAGGATAACCTAACCACTTTCCGCACAAGAGTTATATATAAACCTGTTTGTTTTTCTTACTTTTATTATTTTGAAAACGAAATGATCTGAGTTCCGGTTTGATCGTGAGCCCTCTCTAATATACGCATGCTACGTGCAGGAACATGAGGGTTTCTGCTTTCCCGTGGGCTCGTGTTGGAAGGTAAATTGTGAGATGAAAACGCAGGTTAAAATACAAACCCAGTGTGTTATTGACGTTATGGTGGTATTGATGAATTTGAACAGATAATAATGTGAACAAGAGCCGTTATGCTGACTTTGCATTAAATTATGCTTTCTCAAGCCACAATTCCTGTCCTGAAATGTTGACATATAAATAAGATTTACATTCAACAATTAGTATACGGATTCAGGCATGTATCTTGTTTTGTACAAATCCTCATTTTGGCCGATCAGGAAGATGTCACCCAGCCATCCGTCTTTAACCGCAACAATGTTTTACACGTGTAATATTTCTTTGCCGAGTGTTAATTAAGTTACTTAAAGGTTTAATTATGCTGTTTATTTAGTAAGGCAGAATGTTTATGCAGCAAATGCAAAAAAAAAAAGTATTTCTGAAACGCTACATTTGGTTATTCATTCTCACTAATGGTTTTAGTCGGTTATTATTATTTATTTTAAGCAGTTTTGTATTTGCACATGAATAAATTGAACTCAAAAGAAAAAAAAAAAAGAAATGATCTCATACCATGTCAAAATGTTAACAATTATGTTAACAATCTAAACCCAATTTAGAGTGTGTTGTTGTGTACACTGGTAATCTGGTGACTTGCACCTTTTGTCTTTCTCTCTTCAGTCCAGCACATTGATGGTGGCCTGCATGCTGTGTCGGCGGGTTCCCAAGCTGCAGTACCTCCCAGGCTGGAGAAAAGGCTTTGGCCCGGGTCAGAACCTGCACACCAAGACAGAGTGTGAGATTGCTGATCAAAATGAAAAGAAAAAGGGTTTTCAGCACCAGGAACTTTCCTCCCAAGAAGGATACAGACTGCATTATAACCCTTCGTCATATCATCAGCCGGGATGTAACGCTGCAAAGTTGCGCAGCCAAACAGACAATGATGAAGACGAACAGTACCCCTCTCCTCAGGTGCCGGCGTTCTGGCAACAGAGCAATCACTACAGTGTAAGTTGCTCACGGCATCTGTCAAGCTCCAAAAACACCCTTCTTGACTTAGCTTTTAACAAAGTCTCTGAACCTGAGAGACCTCCTGCATCGTCCTACCAGAGGAAACACGTTCCACCAGATGTTAAAGTGGACTCCCGTGCCTTCCATAAATGCCGACCGGAGTATGCTTCTTTCACTCTAGACCTCACCCAGCGGCCGCAGCCAATTGAATGGGTAGAGGTGCAGCCAATACTTCAAAAAGTGACTCTTTTAAAGGGTAGGATGAACCCGTCTGATGTCTGCCAGTTTCTCATGGAGCTCAGCAAGCTGCACCCAGACAAGGTGCCGCTAGTGAGGAGTGACCAGCGCTTCACCATGCTCCTCAGATATTCTGTGGAACACCTTCGCCTCTTTTCTCAACTTCAGCTGCTGGAGGTTCTGCAGTCTTTTGTGTGGCTGGATATGCCCTCCTCACACACCGTGCTGGACGTGTACGAGGCCGAGCTGAGCTGCAGAGCCAGTCAGATGACTTTACATCAGCTGCTGTTAGCCGCTGATTTGTGGCGCTGCATTGGGAGGCAGGTGCCAGAGTTCTTACGAACCCTTTATGACTCTGTCCGGCTGTATCTGGGGGAGATCGGAGTCCCTGAGCTGGTGCAGCTATTGTATATAATAGGAGAAGGAAGGCACTGCCCGAAGGATCTGATCCATCCTTTAGAGCAACTTCTCATGCGTCACTTAAAACAGCTGCACCCCGAGGAGGTTGGCAGCGTATGCCTGGGGCTGTTTAAATCCCAAACCGCAATATCTGAGGGTGCAGTGACTCGTGTTGTTGACGCGGCGCTCGCTTTGGTTGCAGAGATGAGTGACTTTGCGATGGTGAATGTGCTGAAATACTTGCGGTTCAGTTATCTTTATCACAGGGCATGGCTGGAGGCCATGACGCGGGAAGTTCCTCAACGAGCCCACAGGATGGGCGTCAAAGGGCTGATGCATGTGGCGTTGACTTGTTCAGCTCTTCATTACCGCAACGACGTCATCCTCACTGCTTTGGCAGAGAGGGTGCCCTCACTAGTGCCGCACTGCAGGAGTAAAGACTCCTGCAAACTCCTGTGGGCCTATGGCTCCTTAGGGTTTCTTCCAGCTCAGAGTCCAAGTTTCTATCCAAGCCTTACCGAAGCCCTGAGACAGAGGAAAGCTGAGTTTCAGCGATTCCCAGAGCACTTGCTCACCGGCCTCCTAGGCTTGGTCTTTGTTTCTCAGTTCCCAGAAGACCTTCTTGCATTAGCCCTGAGCCCCGGCTTTGTCAACCTCGCGCTGAAATGCACGCAGCTGGAGCTGAAAAAAGACTTGTTCACTTTAGATGGAGCTGTCGCTCTGGAGTTGCCGCAGTGGGGCGGCCCGCGGTTAAGCTGCGAGCTGAAGGAGGAGGTGGCAGAAATGCTGTGGAAGTTTGCACAGTCAGACGTGTGCCAGAAGCCGGAGGTGCTGGAGGCAGAGGCTGCTTTGCAAGATCTGCTTGGAGGAGAGAAGTTTGTATGTAAGAGAATGATTCTGCCTCACACTCGCTCCATCGACCTGGAAGTACATTTGGACTCTGCGGGACAGCCCATACCTGTGAACCTGTCACCTCCAGAGCAGACTGCAGCCATAACTCCTCCTCTTCCTCAGGCTTGGGAGAAATTAAATACCGGAGTGACTATTACTGACGAACTTTTAGCACAGTTAACAAACACCAAAAGCAGCACAGCTTCGTCTCCCAATGGAAAGCCCACAACCTTACACAGGATACGCCCCGATGAAAATGAAAGACTATTTGGCTCTGTGCTGGACCTGACCAGCGACCTCACAGAGGCTCTGATCAAACCCAGAAACGGCTCTCGTCGCAGAGACTCCAAATCCACGGTCAAAATTGCCGTCCAGGTGTCGAGTAGGAACCACTACTGCTCGCAGTCGCAGCAGCTGCTGGGACTTCATGCGATGAAGAGACGACACCTACAGTTAGCAGGCTTCAAGGTTGTAGAGCTGAGTTATCAGGAGTGGTTCCCGATGCTGAGGAAAAGCAGGGCTGAGAAGCTGGCATATCTGCACTGCAAAATCTATAACAGCCTGTAATGATGTGTAAAAGGACATCACAGAGAATAGACTTATGAAGGCTGTTTGGCTTCTGGAAATATTTCATTTATGTATGTGCAAAGTAAGTGCACAATTCAGAAAAAGTAAAAAATGCAGATGTTTGAAACTCCTGCTTACACGTTTAGTACATATTTAGTTCATAATATATTTTGTAAGGATATTTGTCAGTGTTTTTATATAATGTACTTTGAAAATTAAAAATAACTTAATTCCTTATTGTCCTGGTCAAGATTGTGTTATGATACACTGTAATGCGTTTTTGGTATTTCATCAATGAACTTCTTGTTTTTTGTTTTTTTTATTACAAACCCCTAATCTTATGATGTTCAAGAGTTAAGGGGGGGAGTTTGCACATTGACAGCTGCTCAATGCTCACTTTAAAGATTACTGTTAAACTGACACAAAAGAAGAATGAAACAGACAGGTGGTTTTATATAGGTGGTTCTCAACTGTTACTATTCATTATTGGAGGATTAATATGGCCCGGTGCATCTCAAGGTTTCAAAAAGGCACCAAAATATTTAGAAATACAAAGTCTTTCTTTATTTCCAATCTTTTACATAACTGTTCTTTTCAAGTATAAGCAGAAGTAGTACAAGCTGCTCATGTGTACTAAATGTTTAAGGCTGATCTATCTGAAAAAGATGGTCAGCATATTCACTCTATATTTGAAGAAATATATTTCTAAAACTGAACATTTTCATGCACTGATCAATCAGATCCGAAACTGCATGAAATAAACTTTTCAAGTGACCAACAGAATGATTGGTTTTATAGAATACTTTCCTCACTTTTTTATATCATTGTGCATGCAAGAATTTATTCATTATGCACAAAACTTAATTTGGTGATTATAACAATGCCATACAATGTTGCTACAATTCAGAGCCTTGCAACAGGCATTTGCAAAAATATGAAACTAATTAAACTAAATTTGAAACCTTAACTGTAGTAGGATGTATAGCAGCATTGCTGTGATTTTATAAGTACATTTCAATCGTCTGTTTACAGCAAGGTAAATTGAAAACCGGGGAATGCTGCTTAAGCCGTCTTTGCTTGACTGACAGACTGGGCAAAGGCCCCACTGACCCTGGGAAATACATCTTTTTACCCTGGAATAGAAGTGATTTTCTGAGACGCAGCTGTGTTGACTCCTCTAAGTTGTTGGAGAATGACTTTGATCTCGAGGTTACATGCCTGCCTGTCATTTCCATGCAGTAACAGGATTTTAGAGCTACCCTCAGAGTTACTGTTTTAGTGTTTTTAAAGTGATTTTTTAAGGTAGGGAAAAATTGGAATGATTTTCGGTGTCTTAACATTCCCTGCATATTGCTAGTTACATTCTATAAACACACAGTGGTGTAACAATTGAATGACAATGGTTGGGGCTGCCATTACAAAGCTGCCAAATTCGCAGCATATTTCCTTGCAATTGAGTGTGTATTCTGACAAAACCATATATGAAAAGGATGTAGCGTAATGGGCTATGGTCTGAAATGCCACCAATCAACTGACAATAAATCTGCTGTATGTCTGCGAATTTAAAACACATTGTATTTGGGAAACATTTGATAAGAAGACCAGATTTTCTATGTTTCTGGTGGCTGTGACGTGCAGGTACTGGGACATCTCCTCGGGCAGCTGCAATAGATCTTGGATAAAACAATGAATGACTACAGTGGGTCACTCTGAGAAAATCATTTACCATAAAAGCTTAGATTAGCCAATTTTATGGTCTGTGCATCTCCCGTGTACTGAAACTGTCTATGTTGATTGGAAAATGAGAATGAAACACAGTAAGAGAGCTTGATTTTATAATTGCTCATTGGACTGAAGGGCTTTATTATGTTAAGCTTTGTCGTTTTTATCCTAGTGAGATAAAAGCAGTTTAAACAGGTGTACATAACATACAGGCGCTGTATATTGTTTCTGTACTTATGGCAGAATTTGACACTAACAGGAGAAAAAAAAAATTCAACTTCACTTGTGCCTGATGATCCCTTGGAGGTGTTTCAGAGAATACAACACATCTCAACTGCCTAATCAGGATTAACAGAAGAAATTCAGGTATGGTCTTTGTGTTATGCTTTAAATGTGCCAGCAGAGTGCGCTCTCCACTCAGGGAATTTCACACAGTGTTGAGATAATTTTCAGGCTCATTGGCCTTGGGGGATGATTGTTTCCATGAAATTTTCTTTTGTATAACTGTTGGTTGTACATCACCTAGACTATCTGCAGGTATGAATCTTATCCTACAGAGCAACTTACAGAAATATATTTTGTTTTGTACATTTTGTTATCATAACGCAGTGTTCAATAACATAATTAATCTTCACAGTTAAAGACAAAACACAAAATCATACCCGCTGGTAAAAAGTACATTTTGATTAGCTTAAAAGAAGTCAGTAAATACCTGTCCTATATTCTTCACAGATCTGAGAAACTACAAAAGAGAAGTTATAGTTAGGCACTTTCAAGTCAGCGCCATACCTGCAGCCACAAATTTCACACTTCTGGCATTGCAGGAAGCACGCTTTTGAAGTTGAGATGATTTAATTTCTCATTTAGCACCATTTTTCTTTGGATGCCATTGCAAGTGAAACGATAGTCAAATAAATTCCCTACCCATGTAGGTACAAAGCAGAAATTATGTCTCCACCTTTATACCAACAACAACAAACAAATTCAGGAAAGAAATACTCCCTGTTTGAGATAAAAGGATGGAAACAATGATCACATTGTATTGAATCATTATGCATGTTGTATTTTAGTGAAATGTATCAGATATATACTAAAAGTAAGAAAAAAAATAATCCTGTTTATTCAACTCTATGTAAGTAATGTCCTGTGAACAAAAGTAAGTGCAGAGGGAATAATCATCTTGCTTTGACACTCTTTCCTCAAATATCACCAGTATTTCACCAGTTAATACAGGAGCCACTTGTCGAGTGAATGCTCTCTCGGTAATCCCCGTCTTATTTGCATTTCAATTCTTTTGTTTTTCTCTGCTCGGAAGCTAATCCAGCACAGACTGAATGTTGCCTATAAGTTTGCATCAACATTGCTTAAGTTATCACAAAACAGAGATCCCACTGTCTGGCTCTAATAATTCCTTAATTTAGTTGATTGTATAAACAGACAAATCCTACTGTCGCACATGGCTCCTCAAACATCGATTTTACACCCAGATAGCTTGTAACCGAGATGGTTCTTTGATATTCACAAGTGAAGGGAATAGTTATAGATTTACGAGACATTTCACATCTTGCAGCATCTTCAGTATTTCCGTTTCACTCCCTCAGTGCCATTTCTGTTCTGACCTCCCCAGAAGCATTCAATAGTGTGTGGACCCTCGCCTTTAAGATTCCAAACACACAGACAGCTCTTAAGCAACTGCTTCAGGGACACAACTGATAGAGTGTTTGCATTCAGCCTGTGTCTTGACTGGTATTGATAGACTTTAAAAAAAAAAGCTTAACTTGTGGCTTTATTGCTTGTTTCTTTATTTAACTGTGGATAAACCTCTTCACCCTGAAAACACAGTGGCTTTGCTCGCAATTGCGTAATTATAGTATCTTTTGCCCTGATGAAATAATAATGATATATTTCTCTACTTTGTCATGGACCATTAATCAATCTCTAAGGATGAAGGTTGAATTAAAGTTCACTCTGTTCAAAGAAACATTGCCACCTTTGACCAATGAAAAGATCCATCATGATTAAAAACGCAGATTATAGGAGCAAAAAACAGCTTGGCAAATCGGTTCAAAAGTTCAACCGAAATAAACATTTGCAAATGAGAAACTCTAGTAATTAGAGCATATGCTATTGTAGTTAAAACATCCCCTCAATTGCACAACACGGGCGATTTTTAACAAGCTGGTCAGAGATGAACATGCAGGGAGAAACAGCTTTTTGTTTTCATTGCAATTAACATTATGTTTCTTTCTCCCTGTGTGAGGGAAGTTCGGAATGACACTTGTGCAAGCAGCGGTGTTGCATAACCACAGCGCCGTCCCTGTACACTCATCATGTGGTCACACAGATCATTACGGCTCAAAACAGGATTGATGTAAGCCGCAAAAACACAATGCCACTGAACAGCACAGCCACTGCTGCGCCGTTCCACCGTGCCACTTGCACAGGGGTCGTGACATCATAAATCTCCTGAATGATGCAAATTCTGCCTGGCATATGAGAGTCTGTCAAGGTCAGTTTTGTTTATTGCAGCGATAGTGCTAAAACATCCCTAAAGTTATGTTGTAAAGTCATTGGTTGTAAAGCTGAATCAAATCCATTTTGGGGTGTTATTTATGATGTGACATGGTTTTCTTCAAAGGATATGGAGATGGAATTTGCCTTGCTGTGGTATTCAGACTGGTTAGACTGCCCACACTCAAGTGACTCAAATGAAATGATGCATGCAGATTTTGGACACAATGCAACACAAGCTGATGTCAGGAGATGCCGTCTGCAGCAGATTTTTGGTGATGGCTGTGTCCAGCTCACATTTAGCTTCTTAGCACAGGTGTCAATCATGGCAGAAATGTTACTGATGACTAATCACTTTTAACCCCTTTTTATGACATTGAAGTCATATTTAAAAAATGTAATTAATAATTGAAAAATAAGAGGCATTTTTTTTCTCATTAAGGTTTAGCAAATTTGATGCAGCCGGTATGTTAACCTTTCCAGCCGAGGAGCCGTGCAACAGAGCCTATAACATCAGCTGCAGACCATATTTCATTTCAATTCTTATTGCAGACACAATACTGGTCCATGTTGAATTAAAAAGAAATAAGAAGAATATCTCATTTAGACTATTCCTTTCAACCTACACCAAAAAACAAGAAAAAAGACACTCAAATTAAACCCGTAACATTATAAGTGTAAATTGAAAAGTGAATGAATCTTTGAAGAATCCAAAAATACATTCATTTTTCTCCCCTTTTATTGTACCACCAGGCCAGAACAAAGTTTTTTGTGTAAGTTGAAAATAATAGTCTAAGGTTTATAGATTTTTGTGGGAAAGATGTTAATATTTCACTATTAGTGTTAAAAATGAACACCAGCCATAGGCCAGGTGCAAGTTGATTTAGAATCAGCAGCTAAATAAATCTGAGTCACAGCCCAGGTGCCTGGTAAATGAATAGAAATGAAAATGCTGTTTTGTAATTCTTTTATTTTTTATTCATTTTTAATGCAGATCAGACTAATGTAACTCAAATGAAAGTAAACTGAACAAGTTTTTATGTTTTATTTTATGGTGCAGCATTTAATTGATGGATACCTTTTTTAGTTTTAAGAATTCATAAGATTACAAATTTCATGCTTTCAGTATGAATTAATCCTTTCAAGACTAGCTTGCATAGCAATAACTAAAGGCAATTATCAAAAGTCTATTGATACATCGTAAAAAATTCATGGTTTTTATCCACTGATCTTTTTCAGTTTCCCCACCACTGCTGAAAAAGTTAACTTTGGGTTCTGTCTGCTATCCTCTCCAGCTTGTTATTGTATCTTTCTGTCATGCAGTGGAGGGCAAGTAGTGTACACATCCTTGATACAGCTGGAAACATGCTGAAGGCACAGGTGAGAGTTGAAAGACGCTACAATATACCATAGAAGTCAAGGTAACTAAGGTGTCTAGTCATGGTTTGTCACAGCCAGGGAGTGTCTCATGTTATTTCTCCTGTTGATAAAAATACAGAAAGACGGACGGACGGAGACAGACAGACAGACAGACAGATGATAATGCTTATAGTCCTGCCTCCAGTTAATAACCCATCTCTTCCTGCTTCTAGTTTATTCTACTCCCAGTCTTCTACATTTATTAAACAAACTATACTTACATTTAACCATTCTGTAATCTTATGTTTATTTGCCAATCATATTTAACGTTATCTATGTTACCCAAAATGTCTATTACATTATGTGTTTCATCACTCCAATGAACAGTCCGTTTGTTGATGACAAACTATATTAGTACTGTTTGAACCATGTACTACACTGTAAGTGTTTTTTTCTAAAATTATGTTTGAATTGCTTTATCATCATTCTTTCATTCATGTATTCATTCATTCATTCATTCATATATCTCATATCTCTACACAATAATTGAGATATAGTTGGACATATTGTTCAATGGTTATTTGATGTACGCCTGTATGAATATGGTTTAAGTTAGTTTAGTCTATTTAAAACTTTAAAACAGTGATTAACTTGTGTCCTCAATTTGTTTTATGGCAACTTCATAAAAATGAGAAAACAGGACATACAAAGAACTTTTTTTTCACTCCACGTATTGGAGCATTGAACCTGAGCCCAGAAAGATGCACCAAAGAAATATGAAATAAATTATTCCTGAAACCTCACAAGGTTAGTTTGAAAGTTTCAGATGTATAAATTCACAGATTTAATTTTATGTGGATATGAAATGTGGTCAAATTTTCATACTTTCCAACTGATTAATTAAAGGGAATATTTAATATGAAACATGTCAGAATTTAGAAGACTAACACTGCATGGTAGATGCTGATGAGAGCTGTTAGATTAGAGAGAATAAAGATCACACTTTGGCATGGACCTGTGAGATGCTTATTTTAGATGCAGTGATCAGAACCTCAGAGCATCAGGAGAACAGGTTCTGAGATGAATTTGTAAATTACTTTTCACTCAAGAACATTAAATCATCTAAAGGAGACAGTGGCTTTGTGGTCATGTGATGATAATCAAACAATGCACTGTTTTATTGTTTATTCATTTAACTGAAAGCACAAATTACTTCCCAGAGATAAACCACAAATTAGAACCATGCAATATTTCTAAACACAGAGGAAACAACATTAATACAGATTTAAGCTCTTGAGCACTGATTTAAGAATGTTAATCTACTTCAAGGATGAGAGCACTGAATTATTATTTAGTCCTTCCAGTTGTGCTTTAGTTCAGTCAGAGGTTTAAGATCAAACATACAATTATGCCACAGACGATTTATGCATTGATATCTTCACTCAATCCAATACAAATGGGTAATGCATGCAACTTAGCTTTCTTGCTTGTGGATATAAATGGGTATGGGTTAATATGTGACTGTAAGGCAAGTTTATTTCTATTGCATATTGCATGTACAAGACAATAAAAGTACTTTATGCATAGAATTTGAGTCTTTACCATTAAATTGCTATGTATTTTGTGTGGAGTAGGTAGTTTTCCATTTGGTCATGGGGCTGTTGAAATTTCCCTAATCAAAAGCTAGAAAAGAAAAAAAAATTAGGCAACCATAATCTCACAGTAAAAAGTTTATTAGTTATGTTGGTCCACAGCACAAGGTGTGTTACAGTTAAACTGTACCGTCACTAAATCTATCTCTTTTATTTTCCTTAATTTCAAGGAAATGCAGCTTTTGCAATGACGTAGCCACATTAGTGCAAAGTTACAACACACTATTTGCTAATGATGTTTTCCACCTGAAACATCCAACACTTTAAGTTTTTACATTCACATGCAAACTGGTTTTGAGTTAAAACACATGCACACAGTTTTATTTCATAGATTGCAGTTAGATATTGTGGACATTCCCCTACAAAACCCTTCCTTTATGCTGCCATCTCACAAGTTTAATTTGGTATTGGGCAGTGCTCATATGACTGAGTGGGTGGCATTTATATAAGAATATGTAAGATTATGTAACCATCTAACCATATTTTTTGTAACATACAGACTTGATGATTTATCTTGATTTTGGCCTGAACCATGTATTGTTAATGGCAGTGAACAGCATTAACAGTACATGGAGGTACTATTCAGACTAAGAGCAAAGCAGAAAAGTAAGAATTGTGCGTAGGAGGGAAGCAGGAACGTACAATGAGCAGCCACCACTTGGATGAAATGTTCAATGTCACATCTTCCATCCTCTAAATAAGCATTTGCAGTCAAATAAATATTAGATACATGTGGAAAATAGACATCCTCATGGTGGAAGACATGGAAACACAGGATATTGACATGCTGAAAGAAGAATGCTGATGTGCAGTCCAATCAAAACACTAGCTGCATTGTTCAATTGTTTTCGCATTTCTTGTTAAACTGCAACATTTTTGCTGTGGATAAATGTCATCATTTCACATTGCGTCCTGAGATTATGTTGGATTTAAAAACCTAAACAGTAAAACTACATTTTGTACCTGTGGACAAACCTGATCCAAGATTTCTTTTTAAACTGGGTTGATTGAAGTGTGATCCGCAGACTCTGATCTGATCATTAACGCATCATCATTTCAGGTTTTACAGTGGAATAGAACTGCAGTTGCATAATCTAAATCTCTTTAATCAAATGAAAAGGTGTATTATCCTTTATTGGTGCACCACAGATTAATGCACTGAGCCTACATTAAACCTGTCTACATGTTATGAGTCACACAGAAACCATCCCTCTTCTAATGGGGTCTCATATTTCAGGTTGTAATCATAACCTAGTAACCCTCATAGACTAATTGGACGTGATGCATTCACAAATGTGCACTGATTACTTATATCAAATTGAACCGTGAGGGATCAGGTATTGGGACGTGAAAGAGCGGTAATTATGGCAACAGAGCAGTACTCTAACAAACACACATGTGCACACACGTCTGAAAACATTCCACCAGGCGCTGCAAGTAAATGAATTCCATCCTTACTACATTTTATCCTCAGCTTGGTGCGATAGATGATGAGAGAGCTGGAGGAATCTAAAATCTTTCCAGTGTTCTATCGTCTTATTTATGAATAAGTAATGGGTTTTACAGTGCATTCTCATTGCCTTGACATTGCAAAACATTGTGCTCTGCAGCACAGTTTTTCTATTCATGATCTTAGCCATGGAAAGAACACAAAAGATGTAAATAGTGGCAATGTATTTGTATGTATGACATTCATTGATAGAGAATGCTTCCTTACTGAATCAACGCTTATGGGAATATTTATATCCAACTTGTGTTAGTATAAAAGTTGTGTTTAAGAGGTGTATGCTGCTGTCTGTGTCACAATTTTGCTACCACACAGGACCATTTAAAGCGGGTAGTAAATAAGAGGCTTTACCAAAAGTAAGAGACAAATGTCAGGGCATCGTAACGAAAACAGAGAGGCTTCACATTCAAGAGAAACAGAATAATAGGTGGTATTTCAAGTTTGCAAGAAATGTCATATCTTTAAGAAAGACATATTATCTGTGAGACTAAAGGACATTTTTTATTTGACTCTTTCAGTGCGGTGTGTGCAGGCTCCATGGAAAGACAGGTCTCTGTGAAAGCCACATTTTTAATGGATCTGACTGCACAGAAATCCAAAGTGGTTGACCTCATTCTAGAGGACTGATGCATTATGGGACCTTCTGATCAGAATGGGTTTTGAATAATTTCAGTCTTTGTGGCTTAATGCTTATCAACACATCCTGCTGCCGATTAGACTTCATTCCTGCTTTAATCCGGACAACTTAATTATCCAGGAGATGTCAGACTTCCAAGGACGCTCGTATTCTGGGTGTAGTAAACCCAAGTATGTATATTTGATGCCGTCATCCTCCTGTAACACAGAAACTCAGTCTGCTGGAGGGGAGACAAAGACATACAGTACATCTGCATAATGATAGCAAGATTTTAACTATGGTGCAGATATACTGCATCACTGCCCTATTTCCAGACAAGATTACAAAGTTTTTCCTTCAAAGAAGGTAGCCTATTGGATGGACAAACTTTTCATCTTTTGAATCAATTTAATTGTCAACATAATGTGAAATAGAAAATACAATATAATAGATGATTGGAGAAAATCACATGAAATATTTATTCAACTCATTTGATTGGCTTATTATGGGATGTTTGTTTTTATGTGAATGACAATCGAGGCTCTTGAAAGTGTTCCCCTCCGTGCCTATCATAAGCTGCAGCAGTGTTGGAGAAAATGTCTGCTGTGATCTTGTTTTTCATATTGACCTAATTCTAGAGTTGTTCTCATTTCACATCATACACATGAGTAGCTAATATGTAATATTGTTTTATTATTATCATAACTAAATATTTATCGAATTTTAAAGAGGAGAATCTGAGACTTCCCGCAGTGTCATCTCCCTGGGAGGCTGGGGAATGTTCAGCTTCTTATTCATTTCAGTTTATTTAAGAGGAACAATGTCTATATGCAGTAATACAATGTAAAAAGGGCCTCCAGCCACGGCTTATTTGCAGGCCTTGCCCATATTCTGGCTTTTAGGGACAATGTAAAAAGAATAAAAAAACAAACAAACAACAAGACAAAGCCATTTGCACAGGAACCTTTTAAAAATGGGTAGAAACAATAGTAAAAGACAAACATGATAATAGGGAAAACAGCCACATATGTGTGGAGTAAAACACTGTGCTATGTACAAGGTAATTTGTCTCAGTGTCCACAGATTTGTCTGTGTTTGAGCCGTTTTTTCAAGCCGAGAACTGAAAGCTTTAAAGTCAGTCCCATTCTGGGTGAAAATCCTAAGGGGTAGCCTCCTCTTCCTCTGTGCCACCAAGCAGATACTGTGATGCTGTCACAACCGTTTATTTAGCTTGTCTTATGACTCTGAAAATTTTGCCAGTTTCCAGTTGTCTCTCTCCATAATCCTGGAAGCTGGGATCATTCATCCATAAAAGACAAAAAAATGAACCTTTTGATTCACATGGTGTTTTAGAATTGTAATAGAGACCGAGCAGGGGTTTAGAGCTTTATGCAATGCAGCCAAATACTTCCCTTTTTATTCCAACGTAAATGATCCCTAATCCAGTCCCAATTCCTCCTTTAGTTTAATATGTTTCATAAACACTGAACATCAGAATTTTGTAAATTTGTTTCTCAGAAATTACCAGCAGTCTGTCAGAACAGTCAACCATGTGATGGCAGAAATTCAGAAAGCTCAGGAGCAATTAAGCTTGTTTATTAGCGATGCCAACTTGTACCAGATTTGCAGAGCGGCAGAGAATGGATTTATTCTTCGTCAGCTTATCAGTCATCTCTTCTGTTGCCTGTTCTTGTCAGCTCTGTGCCGAAACAATTTAACGTTGAAAGATTCCTGACTAACAGATTAGTGTGTTTAAAGATGTGAAACATTTTCATATCACTGTGACTATGAGTCAGATAGTCCAATATGTGGACTTTTACCATTAAGATTAAAATGACAAACTTGTTATTTATATAATCTGAATTTATCATTTTTATATGGATCTCCTACTGTGTGTATGCCATTTAAACACCCCTTCATCCAATGTACAAATGCTTTTCTGGCATGACATATTTACTCCCTGTAGTGTGGGTATGACATGCCTGTTGACTCCACACTTGGCAACATTTTAGCAAATCTCTTTGAGATTGTACAGTTTGCTGAAAAGAAAAATATAAAATTTGTAAAATAAGGGAACATGTTTATGACTTTCAATTTTTATCTTTTTCAGTTCTTTACTGGTGGGGTGGGGGGGCAACTAAAGCTGTTGCCTTCTGCAACTGTCACTGTAGGTTTTGCATGAGCAAGGGATTACCTTGATTAATGTCCCTCTGTTATGGTGATTAAATGGTATGACTGCAAAAAAAAGTTGCTATAGCAACAAACTCATCCTTGTGTATGATTTGGAGTGCATTGTGTTGATTTGGGTAGCAGGTGAGGAGAGTGGGATTCTCTCTGTCAACACTCTTGTAGTCTTTTTGTATGATTTTTTCATTGAGAAACATTTAAATAGCACAGGTATGCATTAAGGCACCCATCTCCTGTTATGTTTCCTCAGAATTGTTGTCTCAAATTTTTAATTTATGATTGGAAATATACCATAAATATGCATGTATAGCTCTACACAAACTCAGGTGTTTTATAAATATTCAGGATATATAATAAATTATTGACAAACATTGTGAAATTTAAAATAGCATCTATGAATAATTCATTTTACCTTCTTAAGACCTTCAGTACGGACATTGATTGTTATCATTCAATAGTTTAGATGAAACTATAGTATAAAAAATTTGCTCTGAAGGTAGCGTGTCCCCCACCGCCACTACAGATGCAAATATTTTTTTAATGCTTTCCAAAAGGGTGATCACTGTCTGTTCACCCGGGTGTTGCCGAGGGATGCACTGTACTCTGATTTCACCTCCAGAATAGTGTGTCTGTGCTTGTGGTAATACGCTAACATACTGTTTCTGACAGCAAACACGGACCTGCAATATATGTTCCTTTTGGTCATGAAAAAAATGTCTTTTATCATTTTATAAGCAGCAAGGCACAGTCGCTACATTATTTCTGCTTCCATAAACAAATAAGATGCTGTTGTAAAATGCTGGTTGACATTGTTGCAATGTTTCCATTCAATCACTTATACAATATTCTTCTGAATATTGTTTTTTTAACATGATCTGTCTCGTAAGACTTGCCTTTGCATCAGTTGTTGTAGCTGAATTTACAGTAGATGCAGCTGTGCTCAAGATTCATCAGGGATTGAAATTGTTCTCTTGTGTTTTGAAGCATTTAGTGATTACTTCAGCTATGAATTGTCCAAATAGCAACGGGGTTAAATGCTGTAACACCTGAACTGTTATTTCAAAAATCTTGCATCGGTCTGGAAGGCATTTTATAATTTAGTTTTTCTTGTGTAAGTTAATTGTTGGGAATATACACACCATGAAATAAAGTGATTATAATCATAGGCTAGAGTCTCTGTCACTGAACAAACAGGACAGAAAATGATCAAATCCAATAAGCTTTCCAGTGGTTAGAAAGTTTGCAGAAATAAAAACGACTTAACCTGATACCTGTAAATGTGCTGCATCCATTAAAGACCATTCACCATTTTATTGATCTTACAGAGTCTTAAAATTGACATAACTTTCGGAAGTTATACCCTTCTAATAGCGACAGTCTTATTCACTACATTAATTTTATTTTCCATTTGATTATCTATCTGAATATGTTAAAGAAACGATGCACACAGTGCACAGCTGAGGCACCTGCAAACTGGAATGCCAATTTGATGGCACAAAAAAGTAGAGAGTTTCACTGCAGTCGTAACAGCAAATTCCAATACCACAGGCTGTCTGATAAAAATGTATACCATCTGAATCTGAAAAATGAAGTTAGGGCAAAGTTCCTTAAATCTGCCTTCTTCTGAATGCAGATAGCTTCTCCTAGCTTCAAATGAAATAGGAAACTATTTAAAAACGTTAAGAAATGTACTTTTTTGCAATTCATGACTATCACTGTTCGTAGATTCTGTATTTCCAAATACCTTGTTTTGGTGTAATATATTCATTGTAGGCTACACTTAATTTCTAAAATTTTCTGTTTCTAAAGCCAGACATGGCTATATAAGCATAATACAGCTAACTTCTCATGGGTTATCTTCAAGAAAGATAGTTTGCTGCTTTCATACCACCGTAAGAGTATTTTCTTTGTACAAAATGAATAAAACCACTAACAGCATGTCAGCTCACTTAGCTGTTGTACATCATTTGTCATAAAGGTGAATTTAGGGGTTGCTAGTTTGACTGCAGATACATACATAGATACATTGCTGACTTTTTAGTCTCCTCCAGCAGGCTGCTTAGCTTGCCACGCTAGTGTGCCAATGAACAGCCTAACAAGTTGCTTATCCAGTAGTTTACTGGTCTCAGTGTTCTTATTACCAGCTAGCATGCTTCTCCCCTGCGGAAGAAGAAGGTGATCGAGTGCATTGCTGGGTTAGATACATGATTTTCCATCTTGTATAATAGTCAGGGTCTCATGTCCCAGAGCCTCTTAGTAGCTAAGTTTGGCTAAAGGCTCCTAATAATCTGAACTTTACATTAGTCCTGAACCATCATAACACCTTAGTGGTTACATCTGTCTTTTATGCACAGTTTATGGTTGCAAGCATATATAATGTTGGTCCAGGCAGAAATACTAGAAATATTGTATTTGATTCACAGTCAATCATGGTAAACCAGTTGCTAACCCACCAGCCAAAAGTGAAGTTTTTAAACTCAATTTGTACTCTGTACTGCACCAGGAGCTGACTAATCCATAATTCGAATAGGTTGATTTTCATTGGCTGGTTGTTTTCAGTTAATTTATTGTTTATGTGACATAAAAGTTTGAACACATCACTAATATACTTAGGCTTGTGCCCACATACTGTAAAGCAGGTCAACATTTATAAAAGCAAAACAAAACAAAAACATGGTGCATTTTAAGGCTGGTAATTATTGAGTTCTTTATGTCATAATGACACCTTTCAAACAATTGCATCTTTTTAAGTAAAAAGCTTAAACAATCCTTGTCAAAAATTGTGGATGTCTTGGCGGATGACCGTGCAAGTTTGACATGTGTCTTGGGAAATCTGGCTAATCTCAGCAGTCAGCCAACAATAGCTTGTCAATTATCCAGTCAGCAGTCAACAACTGAAGTTGTGTCTTACATAAATTGATATGAGCTTCATCAGTAATGCCAGAGCTGACAAACTGTGGCACAAGGTCGTCTCGCTCCTTTGCCTCATTAGAAGCCGTGTAGCTGCACGATACTTAGCTCAAGGAGCAACTTGAAAGAGGTGTTTTGATGCACTTGCCACCAGCCTACAGTGCATAGCCTTCAGCAAATAATGATTCTCAGTGTGGTTAATGAACAAAGATATGAATGGTCAAATGCATTTAATGCTGAGGCGATGGGCTACCGCTCTTTGAAGTGCTGCTTTTTGAATGTTAATGCTATTCATGAACCTATTTGCGACTTTACTTTATGGAAATTCCTGATGGCTCTGCTGCCCTGATGCATTCACAGAGAACACGAAGATGCTGCTGCAGCATAACAACAATATTATTAATAAGGGAGTATATTCATAAACCTCCTAACAAGAGAACCAACAAAACAGGAGAAACGTTTAATTCACAGTTCTTAGATGCCTGACAGTTGGGAAAAATTAGCATGAAAGTGAAGATCCAATTATATTTCTAAGAAATAAAAGTCTGAGTGAAGACATTTGTTTGACAGTTGCATGTGGCCGATGTCCCGAGGGTACCGAAGATGGTTACGACACCCCCACCTTGCCATCTGTCTGACTCCATTGTAGCTTCTTGTAAATCCCACAAGGATTCTCATAGGAAAAAGAGACAGAAACAGACAAGTACTCACAGGAACCACAGCACGCCATCAGTCTGTCATGAGTGCTAAGGATAACATCAGTCTCTTTCTATGCCTTTAACTTTGCACCGCTTAAAGTTACCTCCAAGTTCAGCTTTAATGGTCTAAGCTGCTCCTAACTTTTCTAATTCTCTACAAGATGCTTGATGCACTGCAAAAAGAATTTAAACATAATGTAGAGTAATACAAACATAAGAAAATAATTTGGCTGCCATTTATGTCTTTACATGACACAAGTTAAAGAAACAGATGATTTAGACACACAATAGTTTTTCTGGCCATTCAGAGGTTTGTGTTGTGAACCATGTATTATGCTGTGGGATTACTAAACCAGATGCCAAAACAGCATGTGAAACCGAGTGTCACATTAACAATACATTTCTCTCATTGACCCACATGTCTATTCTTCTACAGGTTCCTTAAGCAAGATGCTGAATTCTTAGCAGCTCAGTATGTGTCTCATTTATCTGACACTGCCCCAAGGCAAAATTTATTCCTGGTCCCAAAAAATATTACAATATATACACTTGTTTATACCATCTAAATGTTTTTAGCTTTGCAATATTCAATCTTGACAAGATTTAAATACCTTCTTAGGTAATTTTAATTATATCCCAAACCACCTTGTAGACATTGAAGGGACTTTAATCTCAGAAGCACAGATGCACCAAATTTATAGTGACATGAACAGTACCTCTGAGGACCAGAATGAGATAAGAGACCACTGTAGAGCCTGGTTTTTGCCGCAGTGCCCACAACTTCATTTAAAGGTTTGTGATTTTCATTAGCCTCTTGTGCAAAAGTCTTGATCCCCTCCTCTTTTCTTTGTATTTTGCCTTCAAGGAGCCAGCGTTTCTTGTAGTCCTTAGAAGTGGTCTCGAGCAGAGAGTCTTGAGGCTTTCTGAAGCTCTTTTAAAGTTGTTCTTTGTTCACAGGCTGCTTTCTCACTCTTTTTCCAGTCCAGTCTGAATATTTGACATTTTTCAGAGGCATGCGTTTTTGCTACAATACATAAGAAAAGGATTTTAGTTATATTTGTCTTATTCTATAACACACTGATTTATGAATCATTCAAGATATTAGCCAAGTGGAAGGAATGTATGTAGGACTGAATGAAATATACAAATATAATGATTAAAATGGATTTAAATACAACTTTTTAATGAAAATAATCATGTGAAAGAAATAATTATTACTGCTAGTCCTGACAACAATAAAAAAATTTAATGAGATTAACTGCTGCTTGTTCATATTTGAATATTTGCAGGTGAGTCACCTTCCCTCTGCTATAAGTTTGATTTTATGAGATGATCTGGAAGAAGAGGAAGAAGACATGTAACAGAGAAGCAGTGGCTGCATTTAAATTCAGACTGCCACAGAACATGGGCAATCTGCGATAGTCTACTCACACATCCCAGCGTTTCGTTCAGCAGCTTCACAGCCAAGTCAAAATGATCTTGAAGCATGAAATTATAGAATTGATTTGCAGCCAAAAAATGAGAGTAAAATAAACCCAAATTTGTTGTTCTAGATGCAAAGATAGCGTTTGTTTGTAATTTGAGATCTAAGAGTTTATTTCCAGCAAAAATGAGGAATCCTGACCTGCAACTTTTATTTGAAGGGTTGACGTTGCATCTGTGTAATACCCTGCCCTTTGAAACCGTCTCTGATCTTGAATTTGGCATTACTGTTCAAGCGCGGTTGCTTTTTCTATTGTGGGATTTGTGTCTCTCCCCTCTCTCAGCTGAATGAGGAAACAAAAACAAGGCCCTTTCAGGTCACATCTTTTTCAAATCAGCAGGAGACACTGTTCATGCTGGTGTGTTGCATTTCCGAGTGCATCCACCATGTGGACAACAAACAAACAAGCATAAAGATTTCCTATTTTTTGATGAATATTTCATCACCTAATTACAAATCTAATATGTTGTTTATCTGTTTGTTGTCACTATAAACTGCATGCCAACAAGAATGCCAGTCTGTTGTAGCAGTTATAGTGGCACTTCAGGCCAAGACACTGAGAAGGGTGTGCTCTTGATGCGATGAAAACCCATGAGGAAGAAGCACTGATAAAAAGGAAGGCTGGATATCAGGCAGAGGTTAATGCCAGATGAGGCACTCTGCAGGGCAACACGAGAAAGGCAAAATATGCTAGTGATAGAGTAAAGAAAACACTGAGGATCATTTGCATTCAGGGAGACCTGTTAATTTGTCTTTGTAACAGCCACAAATATAAAAATAAACATGATTGTATGCATACAGCCAGCAGACACTCGCATTCAGAGCTGTGAAAGCCTCTTACAAACATCAATTCACTGAATTCACAATGTAGCATTTTAGTCCGTCTTTTGCTTAAGCTTTCTTTTTCTCTTGATGTGGAAAATCATTCTCATGTTTAGTGTGAGTACTATAAATGGGAGGATGAGGGAGGATTTTGTCACTTTTCTCAGGTTGGCAGTCATAAGCTTGGATAAGCTCTCATAAATATTAGTGTCTCTTGCACATACTGTTTTCACTTGTCGTAAATTTACTTGGCAAAATTGAGCAAATCCCTCTCGCTGGGTTTGTAAATACAGCATGCAGCTTTTTCTTAAATCTGTCTGATACAATGGAAAAACATGGACATCCATTATTTACCAGCAAACCGGACACAGATAAATGGTAGTTTATGCCCAAGATGCTCCTCATCAATTATTACTGGAGACCTTCAGTTGGGTTGAGAGTTGCGCGAAGGCTTTTGAAACATAAAATGTTGAAAGACGAAAAGATAGGATGAAGGTATTGCCATGTTACTTGGCTGAAGTCCTGGAGACAAGCATGAATACACTCTGAGTCAATAATTTATGCATCCCGACTCACACATTCTTATACAAGCACACACATTCAAAGTGAGAGGGAGAGAAACACAGCCTCGCTGCACAGGGAAACAGAAGACTGAAAAACCTACAGGGACAGAAACACAGTCTGGGACTAACATCTGGAAACCATATGTCTATTACAAGATAAAAGATTATATTCTACTTTTCACAGATACGGAAATGTCAAGGGGGTTCGAAACAGCCACATTTCTAATGTACTACTTGCCTGATGGAAGATAGTATGGGTTCTTTTCCTTTGGTGGATGCTTACAGTCATATGCCGTCTTCACACTGCCTGACACATCCCTTCAAGCTTACATAATGTAGATCTGCCCTAATTTCCTTCTCCCTGGCAAAACAGGGGTCTTCAAGCAAACTAAGCAACATAACACCGTCGATCCGACGAACGGCATGAGTCAAAGGTTAATCATGGTCTGTAGTCTTATTAAAAGTGGCACTTTACAGGCATAGATCCTATGTTTCTAAGCCATACCTATTTTTGGTTGAGAGACAAAGATGTTGCTAACAAATGTCTTTCTGTCTGTTGTGTGCAATGTGTAGGATTTAGGCACAAACCATAGAAGTAAACAAATGTATCAGTAACAATCAGAGATACAAATGTTTTCCGACTCCGTGCTGGCATCGTACCTCTTGCACTGGATTGTTTTTTTATTTTTATTTTATGTTTGTGCCAGGTAATTGGGTGTTTCCATGGTTACCAGGCTCCAAGAAAGCTATTTCTGCAAAAGAATGTTGCCTCTCAGTAAGTGTCTGCAAACATTCGCACACAGATGTGTTCCTACTGCACAGCCTCGGTGAGGTCAAGTCTTCTTATTTCAGCAATGAATACATTAGACTTAACACACCATCTTTTCCCCATCAGGAGTGTTATCTAAAGCATTTTAAACCTCAGTATTTCAGTACTGCCCTAGGCAAGCCAATGCAGCTACTGAACACATGGAGAATCAGATAAGGATCTAACTTGTGTGAAATAACCTTTTTTTGGTATTAAATTGTATCACAGCCACACACTTATTATTTCCATTTGGCAAACTGAGATTGGCTTGAACATCTGAATAATATTTAATTTAGGAAATGTTCTGCAAAATGCCAGTGGGTTTGTGCAACATTTCAAAATCTATCCTCGTTGTGCACTATGACATTTGCTGCACACACGCACCACAGTTTGGAGAGTGAAGGAAGACAAATACAACAGGATATCAAATTAATGCATATCTTTTATTCATTAGCTAACAACTAAAGAAACAGCACACTGTAGATATATTTATCCCACATATTCCTAGCTGTACTGTGTTTTTGCAATCAGAGAGCAAATTTTTGCTTTGCAAAAAATGGTGCCAGTTTGCACAAAAGGCTGATGAAGTGTTCTATTTACAAATCAGATGTTGACACAGAAAAAAACCACCTCTTCGTATGAAAATCGAATGAAGTAAACAAAAGCTTACATGAGTGTTAAGAATAAGAATAAGACACTGACTTCACCTTTTCTTTGCAAATTAAACATTGCACATATTCACATGACACATTTCAGTTTAACATGTTTTTTTTGGATTGACAGTATTTCTATCACTTGTGACAAAAAAGAAAGAAAAAATGCAGTCTGATAACAAAAATTAAATAAAAGAAATGCAGATCTCTACTATATACAGTAAATACTTTCCAGTCTTTCCATGTTGCATTTGCAAGAATATAATTAGTGAAAAAAAGTAATAAAAGAATATAAATAAACCATTTCCCAGTACTATCTCAAACACACAACTTGCCTTTTTTATTGCACTGTACTTTCCTCTGCAGCCTTATTTTTTACATAGAAAAATTTGGGAAAAAAAGAGAAAAGAAATAAGGAGAAGAATTTGAGGAACTGTTACAATCAACAAAATGCCAGTCACTGTTCACAAAAAAAACCATTGTGTGCATCACTCTGTGCATGTTTGCAGGTCTAAGTGTTTTCACCACAAACTTCACAGCAATATATCAATGGAAAACAAACCTGTGTAGGTATACATCATGCGCCACTGTGAAGACACAGGTCATTTGTCTTGATGAATCTCCAAACAGCAGAAACTAGTCGAGTCATCAGAAAATTACTTTGAACATGTGGAAGGCAACAAACCAAGGTTTCATCCTTGGTTAAAAGCATGGCTAATGCTGCCCTGTAATACTTCATGACATGCAGACAGGGTCCAGATTCACTCTGCCCTCTAACTGACTGAATTAAGGGGACAGGTTTGGTGCACTGTGCACGTGATGAAAAATTTTAATTTTATTTGACTCTCAGGGTTAGTCACGTTTCTTGACTTCACTTTCTTTGTTGATATTCTGATTGGGAGATGCTCTTAGTTTTCCTCTGAGCGAATACGCATTTCATGGTTAAATACGACCCTATCCATTTGACTGTGGTAGTCATTTGTTGTGCTTTTCAACATAATAGCTATATTACATACATCTATAAGATTTGCAGATATGTTACACTATCTTCTGCTGTTGATTGGATAAAAGATGATTGAAGTTAAAAGGCCTGATTTCGTGTGAGCCCAAACCAAATAAAAGAGATAAATAACGCAAAACACAAAAATCCCCTCAATAAGGAAACACTTTTGATTAAAAATGTATGAAGGCTTAAAATAAATGATTTATCCAAAATGTGGTACAAAAGTACCTCTAAATATTTATGCGCACTAAATTTCAAGTGGAGACTTACAATATAGGATAAGATGATGTTACTGGCTATTAATTGCATGGTTGTTGGGTGAAGACTGAGGGATGAGCAGTGGGCTTTTGGTACAGATTGTCTGAGTATGGTCTATAGCTATGCATAGTGCAAGATTGTGTAGCATATGTAACCTGTCTTTATGCATTTATCAAACCTATTTTATGGCTATATGTTAGTACGTTGTGCATTTAAGGAGAGTGACATCATTGTTGACCAGCAGAAGTCAATAGTGCATTTGTTCAAAAAACCAAAAGTAACAAAAGCAAGGTAAAAAGCAATGACCTTACTTGGTCATACAAAAGCATGTAATTATTTAGCATGTTAACATGGGAGCCTGAGGGTTAGAAATTTTAAAGATTCTCAAATGGATTTCAGACAGAGGAATTTGGAGACATCCTAAAGCAAGAAACAGGCCTGCCTCATTGTCAGTGTCATGCTTTGTGCTGCACCCATATGAAAAGCAGATGCGTAAAATCAAATTTACAGAAGTGTAGAAATCACACAGTTCTAAACCTCATCTCATACACTGTTAAAGCTCCTGATCTCTGAGATATGCTGAAGATGTCTTTTGATCCCAGTTCCTGATGCACCACACCCGTCAATACAGCAAAAAGAGCAGATTTCATTTTATAGTGTTAGTTTCTAAATAAATTACACCATGACTGTATCTGAAGGAAACAAAAACAAATTTGACTTAACCTTAAAAAAAGCAATAAACAAATTACTTTAATGTGTTAGTAAGATGTTATGTTTTCAGTTTAAAAACTAAAAAAAGCTAACCTATGTGGTCAGCCTTAACACATCAAGCTGGCTTTGTGGAATCACAGCAGCACTGCTAGCAAGAGTGGAACGTTACACAATCTTACCACCAGCTTGTCTTAGTACACATGGCCCATTTTGCATCTGTTAATACCTCCCTCAATAGCTCAGAGACATCTGCAGCAGATCACCTTTGAGCCCCTGTACCTTCACTCAAGACATTGATGCACAATGAAGGTGCATCAGTCCCCACTTGAAAGCCATGATATGAAAAGGCCTAGATATTCACGTTTTCTTTTAGTTTCTCTATCCAGCATGCTGAAATCTTAAGCTAAAGGCTTTCTTCTATGTTTATATGTGACAGCAGGGGTCCTGACAACATATGACACCACCAGGGAACAGACTACAGAGAGGTGGAGCAGTTAGAGCAGGCTTTTCACACAGAACGCTGGGTTTTGGATTCCACAGTGAACCAGCAGAGCTGATACTTTCTGACAAGTGAGTTAATTGTGTGATCATTATTTTATTACTAGTATTTTGTTACTTTACACATTTAAACTTGGTGTGAATGTGTGATTTCCAGAGGGATGTTTTGTAAGAGTGCATGAATGCGTGTATTAGAATCTCATTGTAAAGCAGAACCAGCAGAAGTTAAAAATTGTGCCAGTTCAGCTGCTGTTTGGTAAATATTTAGGCACACAACTTGTTCGTTAGCTTCATTAAAAGACAGTTTGGGTTACTATGGACCCTTTCAAACCTGATATAAACATAAGCTGCTTTAAAACAGTTCAATGATTAAACACTACTGTTCCTTCTTTGATAAGGCTGGGTAACAGTATAGTGGTATAAGGCAAAACGTGACACTGACTTGTAGGGCTGGGCAATAAATCGATTTTATCGATAAATCGAATTTGCTATTAATGAGGATTTAATTTTTTGAAAATCGAGATTTTCTTAGCTGGAAATATTTTGCCGACATTGCCTTCCCTC
>JAVQJG010078910.1:0-29655 GCA_036024015.1 Craterocephalus amniculus | reverse complement strand
AAAATAATATCAGGTATAGGTCCTTTAAGCCGATCTGTGTCCCACATTTACTATAACTTGCTCCCGATATCAACTGATAATAGAAATGGGGAGCGCCGTTTACAGTTATGTTTCTATGTTTCCTTTACTCTAGCATAATCCATATGGACTGAATCAAATTGATTTTTTGCGGTCTGCGGTCAAGCCAGCCGCCTCTCGTTTTCATGTAGTCAAGCCAGTCGCTCTTACATTTTCATTGCGCACGTGTCAATTTGCGGTAAATGCACAAAGACCACTGCACAGAAACTATTTCCGGTTTCCGGTTTACAAAATATTCACTTGCCGTTAAAACAATTGAATTGCAGTTTTGAATATTGAATTGCCATTTTACCAATTACATTGCCATTTTAAATCTTGAATTGCCATTTTAAAATGCCATTATAAATTCTGGATTGCCATTTTAAACATTGAATTGCCATTTTAACAAATAGATTGCCATTTTAAATATTGGATTGCCATTTAAATTGCCATTTAAAACATTGGATTGCCATTTAAATTGCCATTTTAAACATTGGATTGCCATTTTAGATATTAAATAGCCATTTTACCAATTAAATAGCCATTTTTAATATTTAATTGCCACTTTAAATTGCCATTTTAAATTCTGGATTGCCATTTTTACAATTAGTTTGCCATTTTAACAATTAGATTACCATTTTAAATACTGGATTGTCATTTTAACAATTAGATTGCCATTTTAAATATTGTATTGCCATTTAAATGGCCATTTTAAATACTGAATTGCCATTTTAACAATTACATTGCCCTTTTAACATTAAAATTGCACACATACCTCAATACATTTCGACAAATGAATATCTAATTGAATAAAGGTGCAAATATGCCATTACAATATGACATTTGATCATTCAATTTTAATTCTTGTTTGTCATTACGATGTTCAAAACTATATTGAATATTACATTGCCACTTTGTATATTAAAATCTCAATTGCAAAATACATTTTCAAGTTACATGACAAAGTTAAACATTGAATTGCCATTTTAACAATTAAATTGCCATTTTAAATATCGCCACTTTGCCAATTGAAGTGCAAATTGCACTTAAAGGTGCACATACGCTTCCATAAGAGGACACCTTTCCATGAAGGTTTGTAGAAAATTTACGCAGACCATACAATGCAATGTGGATGCAATGTGCCCTGGTGTTTTGGTATCTTTGCAGTCCAAAGAGAAAGTTGTTTTTCATCCATTTATCATGAGGCAGATGGACTTGTTCTGAAGACTGAAGGTGTCATTTACACAGCCAGCCACTAAGGGGCGCTGTTGTCACTGTTCACCACTGAGTGGCTGTGTAGATAGAGTAAGAGGCACAGAGAGTAACAAGCATAGACATACATGTATATATCTCTATGGTAACAAGCACACAGAGAAGTCCGACATAAAAGAACTTACGAGTTGTGATGTCATGGTTAGCATATGGGTCTTCTTGGTGTTAGTGTGCGTCTACAGAGAAGTAAGTCGCCCTGTTGGGCTGGATATTTTTGTTGTTATCCCTCTTGTTGAGGCGATGTTGCTTAAAGCTAACTCTATAGCAGCTATGCTCAGTTAGCAACGCTAGAAGCTAATGCGACATTAAAGGGCTATTCCCGCTAATTAATGTTGATCCTTTATTCTGTTGTCAATGTGTTAATGCTGCGTCAGGCCTTGCTTATGTTTAAAGTAATTATCTATATATATGGCCTGGAATTATGGATGAATGTGGTTAGTTGCTAATGATTATTATTTTCTGTTTATTCCTAGAAAACCACACATATGCACATCAACCTGTACACTTCCTGTTGAGCCTCATTAAAGCTCTATAAAAAGAAAGATCATCTTTGTGTGTTTTTTTGGACTAAGTCTTGGGGGAATATGAAAGGAGAGTCCTAACCGACGTGCACTCTGCGATTGCAACCTGAATAATCAGCCCCAAATATTGAGCCTCCAACACAGGACCCTTTCAAGATTGATGTAAGATCGTGAGACAATTCATCATACAAGGCTTAAAGGCTTTTAGCTCGTTGCTGAATAGCAAACTTTACAAGAAGATTTAAGGAGTAACCATCTGGAACATCAGGTTGCATAAATGTTATAAGAGGTGGATGTGTATACATACAAAGGAGCCATTGGATAATGTTTTGTGAACAAATGAGAATAAAATAAAGTTGCTGGTAGTTGATTAGTGGTTTTCAGAAACATGCAGATGCTCTTTAAGGTTCTTTTAGTAGTTCATAAATGTCTTAAGGGTCTTGGGCCTTCCTATTTAGCCTATCTGCTTATAAATTATGAACCCTCACAGACCCTGAGGTCCTCTGGGACTGGCCAAATGCAAATCCAAACGAAAACCAATGGCGAAGCCTCATTCCATTACTACGATCTTCACCTATGGAACAGCCTCCCGGAGAGCCTCAAGGCAACAGAGACTACAGATGTTTTTAAGAGGAGTCTCAAGACCCACCTTTTTAGCATAGCTTTTAACTAAGCTTTTATTTATTCATTTTGTGACAGTGTGTGGGTCTTGTCACTGTGTGCCTCCGACTGATAATGATTTGGCTGTCCCTTTGGCTGACTGGCAAGCGCGCATGACTTTCACCCGGGAGGTTGTGGGATCGTTCCCCGCCCGGGCGATCTGTCCATCCTGCCACATTCATTTTATAAACATCTAATTTTATCTATCTATTTATTTATTTATTTTTAAATGTATTATTTATTTTAATCTATTTTATATTTCCTTTTATTTATTTATTTGATATAACTTATTTAGTGTGTGTTCTTATTCTTGTTGCTTTTACTGTATTTTTCTATTATTTTCTATTTATTTATTTATTATATTACTTTTTCTCCAGTGTTCTTCTAAGAGGGATCCACCCTGCCGGGTGCTCTGCCTGCTCTTCTGGGGGGGCTGTTACCGTGGCGGTCGCCGGTGTCTAGGTGGCTGGCGTCCAGCACGGCAGCATTTCGACTGTGGTGTGGCACCTGGGCTGCCTTGATGTGGGTTGCTCCGGTGATAGAGCCCACTGTGAACATGAGTGGGCCGGCCCCCGAAGAGGAATATTACAGGAAAGCTTGCGTTTTTTTTATACTTTATACTTACTGTTGAACAAATAGCTCAGCCTTATTTAGTGACTACTGCTAAGTTATCAGAGAAACAAAAGATACATTCTGAATGTGAGTTTTGGATTAACTTTGAACCAGTGAAAAAACAGCTCATAATTGTCAAAAACTGATGGCTGGTTGTTACTGATTTCATTGGAACCTCTCTTTTGTAAAACTAGGAAGGATGTAAGACATTAGCAATTTCATATTTTTGTATAACTGTCATGTGACCATCATTTACTGAGAACCAAATTATTGTTCAACATTAATTCTTCTTTCCCGAACCAAAACATACAACTCCACACATATCAAAGGTTTGCGTCTCTTAAAATACATGCAAACTTGATAACAGGCGCAAACACATACTGCAGCTGATTTACTAACCAGGCTCTTCCTAAGATTCTGCCTGTTAAATGGGCAAAATACCACCGCAATCCATTTTGCGTTTGCCTTGAAATAATATGCTATTTGGGGTTAAACAGCATTGCATGCACAACATTGACTTATTAAAAGCAGAACTGATTGCAGTGGCTGTTTTCGCACCTATATTTAGTGGGTCTGAAAGGCAGGACTTAACTGTCTGAGATATGCCCAAACAGCTGCAGCTTGGATGAGAGAAAACAGCCCAAGACAACCATATTGTCTCATGAGCAGTGGGAATCGATCACTGAGCTTCTGAAACAAAATCTTTACATGTAAACAAATAATTTGAATTTTAAAATCACAACTATTGTTTAGACAAACCTCAAAAGGGGCACATTTACAGTATATTATATCAATAGCAACTATGTCATTAACAGAACCTGTTTCAGTCTATGTGCATACCTTATTTTGTATAACTGACTCTAGTGCGTTATACCCCAGTATTCCTGTTATCTGCTCCTTGCAAAAAGAAAGCTGCACCTGTTGCTCAATATTGGTCAGAGTATTATCTTCTGTCAGCCCCCTACCTGTCTTACAGTATTGTATTTGCTGAGGTTGTTTTATGAGCTTTTGTTTCTTTTTTTTTATTAAGTCCTCTGATATCTTGCAGTTCCTTTCTTATCTCCTTGCTGAATATGAAAACATCAGCATTAGCCCTTAGCTTATGAGAAATAGCAGTGTACGAAAACCATAAAAAAATAAGCCAGTTGCTAAACGTTCCTACTTCTTTGGTACATTGTAAGAAATGCACTTATTGGTATAAATCCTGCATCACTTGCACAAAAAGGTTCAGGAAGTCACATGAGCTTTGCCGCCGATTAGCTTCAACTAGCACCATTTATACACAGACATGTAGCCTACTGCAATGTTCTGCTGCTTGTCAAGAGGTCCTGCTGGCTCAAAGATGTCAAAAAGTATATCACATTTTGGTATGCCTGTATAACAGGCACATCTGGACGTAGGCGTCTTCCTCAGTTTTCACTGTCTCATTTCGTCCATCCATGCCAAACTTTATATCGAAGAGAGGAAAAAGAGCATAGCCCTCAGGGTATATAGAGATAGAGGGGGAACGTTAAGCAAAGAGGTTCAGGTCGCATTATTCCATAGGTGCTACTGCTAAGTTACGGTATCCCTTTAAAAGCAATACTTTTAACAACTTAACTTTATTCAGGCTTAATAAACCAGCATCTTTAACTTTAACTACCAACACACCCTG
Source organism: Craterocephalus amniculus (assembly GCA_036024015.1). Taxonomy (NCBI): domain Eukaryota; kingdom Metazoa; phylum Chordata; class Actinopteri; order Atheriniformes; family Atherinidae; genus Craterocephalus; species Craterocephalus amniculus. The sequence goes on along the minus strand of JAVQJG010078910.1, from coordinate 24,879 downwards.
AACACTTGTAGAGCCTAATTTCAAAAGCTTGTGCAATGCCTAATGTTATTGTTCTTGTCTTCATTCTTTTTCTATGGTTTTCCTCTTCCCATTCCTCTTCTTCTTCTTCTCTGGTTTGCTTCTGCTCAACTATGTTCAACACTGTCACCGCGGTTTTCGGTAGAATTACTCCGTCTTCTGCGTCAAATGAGGGATGCGCAAGGAGCCTGAAAACGCACCAAATACGTACGTAATTGACATAGAAGATGGATGAAACCTTCTGTGCATCTGTGTATCTGTCATCTACGTCGAGCATAAATGGGCCTTAAGACATACTAAGTTACCATGGTTTAGATGTAAAAAAGACAAGACAGATTAAGCCATAGTTCCTGATACAAAGACCTTCTGAATGGGATGCTGAAGCAAGCAAAAAAAATCACCTTAATCTAACACCTGTCCCTAAATGACCATTTTCCTCAACAATATGGCCATGAATAGCTACTCTCCCTAAAGCTGCTATTTGGCTTTGTTAGTATATTCAACATAAACATTTTCTTTTGATTTAAAAAAAGTATGAAATATCAAGGGCTTGACTAGCTGCAAGCTTTGCTGAGAACATTGGTGCAAAGTTAATTGTTTCACAAGCTTAAAATTTCAACAAATATACCTCTAAAAACTGCTATTGCTGTTGGTCAGTTGCAGCACTCTAATGCTTCTCCTGGGAACTGCAGTGGGCAGAGAGCAAAAAGGAGAAAGTGGAGCACATTAAACACATACTGTGAATACCAGGAGAAAATGAGAAAACTTTTCCAGGCGAGAATGAGAATATGACTGTTCTTCACTAAGAGGGCTCTTCAATCTCTCATTTCCACTGCCAGTGAAATTAGGAACACACCTTTCCGCTCATATACCAACCTCAAGCTTTTGACTTGATGGATTGTGTTAAGAGTTAGATTGATACTCTGCCAAGGGGGATAAATGATTACAAATGTCATGGGCCGCTCTTCACACATCTTCACAAAAGCAGAGAAAAGAGAGGATTGGAGAGAGGTGGCCAAGTTTAGTTTCTTTCATTAGTTTGCTTTCAGCATCAGAAGTATCAACCTAAGTTCCATAATCAGGAAAAAGGCTAAATGTGAAATATATCTGTTGTGTCAATATTACGTGTTATCTACCTTTAATTTTGATCCTTCAGGTACACTCTGAAATGACGCAAGCTCAAAGTTTTGAAGCTTTACTATGAATGTTTGGCACTTTTTACTTGTCTTCAAAATGCAGTTAACTACTACAACTGTAAAATATGCCTTCTGCAGGAAGACTGTGTCATTGTTACTAAATATTTCTTTGGATTTTGTGGAATTCATTTCATTTAGCAGGAATTGCATGTTGTAAATTTCGAGGTCTGTGGAGTTTTGGTCTACTTTTTCTATAGAGGTCTAGCTTCTGGTTTTTGTTGTCTCTGAGTCCTCTGTCTTGTTTCCTGTTTTATTTTTTAGACCAAGCCATTAAATTTGATGAGTAGGTGTGTCTAAAACTTCACAAGTACGGTAGGACCCAGAAGAACATGCAAATTCCAGAGAGAGGCTATAAGTGACCAGAAAGTATCAACCCTAGAATTCCCTTGGAATGTGGAGATCAATCAGAGTAGATGTGTAACTTTGTTTTATATGTTGATCAAGATAATTTAGTTCCAAATGTATATTATCCACTTCTACATTTTTCATGTCTCATTTCTCGAGACTTTTATGCTACCTTATAAAACATTTGCATTGCAACATGCTGCCTTTCTTTTGAAAACCCCATTTACACTCGCTTTGGTGACTGGACTGCATTTCTTGGAAAGAATTGTACATTTGTTGTAGATTCTTTGTGACCAGTGAATGCACCCAAGGCTACAGCTGGCTCATGCAAAAGTCTGTATCGTTGGCGTTGGACTAATAGAGGAGCTGTCTTTTTCTTAAAAACCACACAAGGCTCAAAGCGTTATATTATAGGTGCTGTGCTTTCAGTTGCTATGATTAATGCTGTAACATTAAATTGAAATGGTTTTGTTTTCTTAAAGCATTTATCCTGAACTTCTGCAGTGTACTGGGAACACATTTGTGTGGGTTCAAGTCTGTGTGTAATAATTATAGCTTTATTGGCGGGTGTTAACCGGAGCAGTTAGCTGCCACAGCACACCTGCTGTAGACAGATCCTTAGACATATGGATTTCACCTCAACGTCAGTCATACAGTAGATCAAGCAATATCTGTATCCCTACCACTACATCAACAGTCACAGCAAGACAGAGTAGCTGTACTCACAGCCTGTGGCTATACACTGCTGGAGTCTGACCTTTTTAAGTAGTATTGAGAGAATTACATCATCAGTTCTTTCTGAGGTATCAGTGTTTCCTTAAATTGAGACTTTAGTAAATAAATGGACTGGACTGACCCGGCACACCAAAAAAAAAAAAAAAAAACCTTGCAAGGAAAGAAAAACTCAGCATGATTTGATACAATTGTTAATCCAGTAGTATGCAAAATTGTTGCAATGGAGGGCAAAAATGAATAAGCAAAAATGCACATTAAGTGTCAGACGGCACCTAATGTGTTAATCAGAAATTCATTCAATACACTTACTGAGTTCTTTCTTTGCTTATCTTGTGTAATGCCTTTCCATTTCCCACCTTTTGCCTTTCATAGTTTCTCTAAACCTGATATTTGTCCTTGGACATTTCTCTCAACCTCTACAGAAACTTCTTACCTGCTGGATTTTCAGAACTGAATCAGCTCATGTTTGGCCGCTGCTTGAGAATAACTGAAGCACATAATTGCAAAATCTATTAATAAATTTAAACAAGGATTTGTCAAGCTTTCCTTTTCCCAATAGCTGATATGTGGGAGTAAATGTGGGAGTGTGATTGGGCTGATCACACTACTGGTAGGTTATCTACCACACCCACAGACATCATGTAAGGTTGTTCATCCAATTCTGTAGTAATTTCACTTCTGGGATACTTATGCGTATCACCATACACACACACAATGTCCAAATTGAAGTCATAATCCAACGATCCTAGTGAGATCAAACGCCTGTTAACCAGTGAAGTAAAACTTCCACTGTCTAGCATGGCCGTAGCAGTCTGACTATTCACGCGCACTGATTTACAGGACCGTGGCTGAGGGCAAAAGTTACTGTCATCATGCACCTCATCATGCGGCACATAGCATGCACCAGTCATTTTAGCTTTCTTAAGAGGGCAAACGGCGACCTTATAACCCGGTTGTTGGCAGTAGAAGCAAAACAATATCTTACTGGTCGATGGCGGTTCTGACCTGGTGGTACCTGAAGATGGCTGGTAATGCCGAGGTGGCACTCCTCGCTCCTCCAAACCGTGTGTTCCAGGCCGCCTTGGAGGATGCACACCCACATCATAATGCGGTTCTCTGACGGGTCGACTGGAATAATTCCCTTTCCGCGCGTTGATACTGCGATGCCAAGGTGGCGGCTTTTAAACCGGTGTCTGGATCGTGCTCCGTACCCAGGTCCGGACATCTGAAGGCAGGACGCGAAGCAGCTGTTTGGTGATGATGATTTCGCCGATCTGCTCCTTGGTATTCTGCTCAGGTTGAACCCAGCGTCGATACAGACCTCGTAGTCAGTGATACGTCTCCATCGGTAATTCTCCAGCAGGCACAGTTGGATGACGAATTTCCTGAGTAAAGTGCTTTTTAGCTCAGGATATAAGTGCGCTTGATCTTCATCCATGGCGCTGTACGCCTCCAGCGCTTTCCCAGACAACAGCGACACCAAGCGACACACCCACTCACTCTCAGGCCACTTTCAGGTTCTGGCTGTCCGTTCAAAACGGAGCAGGTAATTCTCGATGTCTTCTCCTGTCTGGTATGGGGGTAACTTTGGCTGAGCTGAACATCCTCAATCAGCTGACACATGCGCAGATCCGGCGACCTCCCCGCTGGATGAAGATGGACCCCTCTCTCCTTGCAGCTGTGAGAGGTGCAGGGGTAGGAAGCACAAGCCGGTCACTCGGACTGCTGGCTGTAGCTGTACTGGGGGTCGATGTCATCGCAGATCCAGGTTGAGTAGAAAGATCCGGCAACGGTGGATGAGGATGTGGTGGTGGCTGGAGTAAGGCCTTTAAACTGCGCAACTTTTGCAGCAGGCCCTGCTCTCTCCGCTGCTGGCCATCCAGAAAATCCCTCATTACGCTTGCCAGATCGCTGGACCCTCCAGTGGATGGTCCTGCCGTCACCGATGGGGCAGCTGCTCCCTCTCCCTCTGAAGACGCCTTGGTGTCCCAGTCCACCTCATCCGCCTCAGCTATTTTAGCAGTCTGTGACCGCAGTCCTCCACGTTTTGCCTGCTTCTTGCGTCCACGGGATGCCATTCTGACCTTATCCAGGACCGTCACTTACAGCCGTAACCGTTAATGTGGATGTTGCCTTCACTCAAAATCCCACGCCTCAGAGACTGGATCCCACCACTGCCACCAATTGTGATGGGGCTGGGTTCTGGGCCCCACCTGTGACAGCCTCCACTGCCACAAAAGATGCCGGAGGAAAAATAAGAAGTGGTCTTGGATGCATTTCAGGTTTTTTATTGTGCACTCTTCTGGTCCCATAGGTGACTGGTGTCAGCGCTGACTTATTTAAAATATTTACAGGTTTGTGAACACTGTTCACCCAGGACTCCTCAATAATCCAAAATAGCATATGTTTCTCTCTCAGGCTCTCTCACTCTCCCAGTCCCAGTCTCTTTCAGGCTCCCCACTGATCACATTCTCCTTCCTTAAGTAGTCTGTCCTTTCCTCCTTAGGACAGCCCACTTCTCATTTTCCAGCCAATAGCCACACACGCCCAATCATTCACTTCAATCTGCACAGGTGAAACACATTTCCCACTAATTACAGGTAAAGATTACAGGTAAGTAAGGAGCTACACATGTCATCCCCATAGAAACAAACAATCATCTGAACAGACATATCCACAGAACTCAGGTAGGTATAAGGTAAACATAAGCACAAATAGCATATATTTGCAGCAGAGGAACCAGGTAAATATTACACAGGTAAGTAGAATCCCCGGTGAATATGCTTATGTAGTTTGCTCATTCCCAAGACCTCATTCTATGTATATGGAACTGTGTTTTAATATGCAGCAAGGCAACGGTCTGCTGAAAGTGACGGTTACTCCGTCACAGGGAGACATGAGATGAATGTTCCATAGGAATGTAACTACTATGGTCAGAACCTGCGAAAAAGGAAATCGCTTTATAACATATTGTATAGTACAGTGCCTCTCAATCCTGGTCCTTACGCACCGCTGCCTTGCATGTTTCAGAGGTATTCATGCTTTAAAACACTGGACCCCAAAGAAATAGCTCATTAGCAGGCTTGCAAAGAACTTGAAACTGTTCAATAATTCCGTATCAAGTGTGCTGGAGTTGGAAAGAACTAAAACATGCAGGGCAATGCTCCCCAAGGACCAAAGCGGAGAAACATGATTTTGAGGAATGTAACTAACCATCAGAATAAAACAATCCATTAACCACTAATATACTTGAGCACAGGATTAAGGTCATATTGTCCATAATCCACAGGTCATAAAGTCATCACAACCATACATTTCAAAAATCTCTTTTCTGGAACTGCTCTCTGTGTCATGAGTGTCTCTTCTGGGCTGATTTGATGAGCGTGCTGATGGCCCACTCCGCTTCAAAGGCTTTTTTTCAAATAGCAGATTGTGATGGTCTGGCAGTACCTTTTTGTTCCTTCTCAGTCTTTTTCCATTTTTCTACATTTTTTTCCCTTTTTATCTTCTTGTCCATTTGCCTGGGCTTCTCCTTGGGCATGGCTAACACAGATTTTTCATTCTACTCACCTGTGGCTCATCATTCCTCTAACAGTTTATCCATCTTGATCTGCTCTTCACTCTTTGCCAGTTCCTACTGTGAGTCTGTTTTTGTGGTAGGTATGGCTAACTCTTACTGTAGTCTCTGAGAATTTTGTGATAGTTGCCATGTATGTTTATTATGTGTGTATATGTGTGTGTGTGTGTGTGTTTTTTTACATGCCTGCCTCTATTATTCTACAATGTTTTGAGGGAAAACACCCTCTAGACTGGAGACAGAGCAAGAGTAAGACAGACACAACAAAAGCTTTCCACAGGGCCCTCACATTTCCCAATGTAACATCATCTCTCATGCACAGCTCACCTGCAGTTCCTTGGTTTGATTAAAAGACTTACCTTGATATTTATAATATTTATAAGAATTCACGATTTGCAACATCATGAATTACAACAGCGCAACTGTTTGGTTGTGTCATTCCAGATGCAACATTCAGAAACAAGATAGGGACTATAGAGGGAGAGTATATGCACAACATTGTCCACTAGTATGCATCTACAGTACTGTATGTTGTGGGAAACAGCATAGAAGAGAGGGCTCCAATGGATCTGCATCCTTGAACTCAAGTCCTAAAGGCAGCATTGGGATTGACAGCAAGAATGGAAAAAGCAAGCATTCAGACATTTACCTGATATAACAAGAAATTCTTTCAGAAACATGGCGCTCCCCTGCAGCAACAATGAAAAACAGATGGAATGTTCATAAACAGAGGAAAAAAAGAGAACACAAATAGTTGCCTTATTCAAGGTATCGTGTTGTAAAGAATGACCACTTGAGATGCTTACTGTAGCACTGTGTGGCCATGTCGGCTCATGCCATGGGCTTCCATTCACTGTTTATACCTAATTATTTAAAACATCATGTGTCAGATTATGTTAAATCTTAACCAAAGTTTCAGTTAATATTAAATTTAAACATAATAAAAAACATTTGTATTCATTTCAGATTATTGTCCAAACAGAAATACAAAAGAATAAATACTGCAAAGGACAAGGTTAGTTAGTGGAAAAGACTCCCCTTGAGCTCAATTGGCCAATCATGGCGCAGTATGTAAAATAAAAGAGGCAGTTTGCAGTCACTGTCACCGCTCGGCTGAACTCTCCAGTAAACATCCTCTTGCTGGTGATATTATGCTCCTCCCTGAATCAGCTTTATGATTTAGAAGTGTTTTGAGCCCTGTTTCGATATGTTGCTTTAATATGCCAAATGTCAAGCGACTCCAACAACTGAGTCCTTTTTATGTCAAATGTGCTTTGAACATGCGTCAAGCAGACGTGCAGGGATTTTACAGGGGTGACTTTTTTCAATGTCTCGCTGCTTTAAAAGGGGTTTCAGTCCCTCACAAGATAACTTTGTAATACAAGAACAAAATCACAACATCAGTTGCCTACTGGCCTTTTTCTCCAGCTGTATCAGTTTAAGAACACTGGTTTTGGGGGGAAAAACATCAGTCACAACAGATACTGTAAGTTAACTCTTTATTTCTATAAAGCTGTAACTCTGGTACTAACGCAGATCATTTTTGGAAGACGAAACAAGGAACTATAATTAATTACTTTTTAAAAGTAACCTGCCCAATAAGTGTCAATACTTCCCATCATATCCATGAGACATACACTGCCAGCAAAAGTTGCTCTTTTGGCTGTATCAAATTATTCAAAGCAGCAGTGGCCTCACAAGGCTTCGTTTTCACTGTCACTACCTCAAATATGGCTTCAAAAGATCCTCCTTCCCTGAGTTTCTGCCACATGCTAGACCTTTGTTATCCCTGCTACTGCTGTTGTTTTGTCCTTTTCCAAATAAAACATTGCCCTCATACTACCTTGATGGCACCACGTTCCCTTCTACAAGCTATTTTGCCATTCAGTGACCCCATGCTTTCTTTTGTTTCAAGTCCTCTGTTTCCTTTGCTCTGTACATCACCATTTGCTCGCTCTGCCACAGGACAAAATATTTACAAAATTCCTTTAATTTATGTCAAAATACAATTTTCATGTTGCATGGAACATTTTCATGGTAAAATCTCCAGTAAGAAATATGCACGGTCTGAAAATATGAACTCTTTGTTATATGCCTTCTAGAGTGTTTGCAGTGTGTTGGGGCTTGAATTTTGTAACATGTTGCAACTTCGATACGGAAACAGCACACTTTTTTGGGTCCGATTGGGTCAGAAAATAAGGCAAAGCCAAAGAACAAACAATTGTATAGTTTTCCTTGTGAAAAAAAAAACTGGGTTCCATAAACCTGAACACTATATCTGTTGTGTTACAACAGTTGGCTGTTGGATATTTAGTATACTTTTATTTCATTGGCAGTTTTGATAGAAATTACTTTCTTTGTTCCTCAGCATAAAATCTATGTCCTAAGCATCTCAATAACAGCCTCTTCCTGATAGGGTTTGCTGGGGGGCAAGTCAAATCCAGACTTCCTTCTGAGATAGTGCAAGTCCATTAGACTGTGTCACCAAGGATACCACATCAGTCAGCTACTGCCTAAAGGGGCTCAGTAAAACTGACAAATCACCCTCTTTATTGATTCTGTTGTTATACAACAAAGTAACAAGAAAATTAAAAGACTTCAAAAACATTGGAGATGCAATCATAAATTTGCAACACTTAATTTGTTCTATACATTCTAAATGGCAGATGTAGATGAATAAAATGAACACTGTAACGAATTTCTGTACATTTATGGTGAAACAGTATCTTACTGTTTTTTTTACAATAATTGTAAAATACTGTTAAATATTCAACATCAAATGTAAATTAACAGTACAAGCTAAGAAACTGTAATCTAACAGTATGAAACAATGTTTTCTGTCACATGGTGGAGAGAGGCTACAAATTTCTTTCATTAGTCTTGTGACTATCCATCAGCATCTTCCAGACAATTGTGGGCTTATGATTCTTTTTTTATTATATCATTTCTTCATTAATCAAGTCATTTTTGTGGCAAGATGTGACATAATATTCCCGAACTTGACTTTGGATTGACAGTTTCTTCATTATTCAGAGCAGTCCATGTGGACTTCAACCAGAGGTAAAGTTTTTCTTTTTTTTCTTTCTTTTTTTGTCTCCAAATACTGTCAGTGTCCAGTTTTGTTTTCTCTGCATGATTCTTAAACAGCTGACATTATACATGATAGCCAATAGCATTTCAATAGGTCTGTTTAACCTGGTTATGCTGCTAATATTGGCATAGCTTGAACTTTGTTAGTTCGAAATCTTGTGTTGTTTCTGACTTTGTAAGGTGTTAGCATCTTGTCTAATTTAATTAAAATTTTCTGTAGATAAGGTAACATTAGGCTATCCTTAGACTCAATGGAAACCAGATAAAAAATGGACAGTAAAGATAACTATCTTGAAGATCTTAATTTTGTTGCTAAAACTGTTGCTAAATTTTTGTTTGTTTGTTTTACAGGCACGAGTCATTAAATGACTGAGGATACCAGCCAAATGCTGTAGTCAAGTACTCTCACTGTTTGTTGTTTTTCTTCTTCTTCGTCTTTCTCCACTTTCATTATTGTTTACATCTACATGTCCGGAAGACTTTTTTACAAGCTAGACTGTTCTGTTTCACTGCTCCTTATACAGTATATTAATTCAGCGTTACACTGCTCTTTATGCTATTTTAATGCAGTTTCTGAAGTTACGCTTTTTACTAAAGCCTGTCATAGAGAATTTTGTACAGTTTTTACCAAATAGGTACGGAGTGCCTTTACTTTTTGTACTAGAAATGTTCTATATGTTATTTGTGTTTCAAAGTCTGTTGAGGGTTTGTATTAAAATACAGCTGTGTTTTTGAACATATTTTCTTGTGTTTTATACCTGGGGTTATCAAACTTGCTACGTAAAGGTCTGACCTGATTTCTATTCAAGGTCAGAGTTCAGGAATGATTGGCAATAACATATAATCATTAAATCAGTTAAAGGAACCATACCTGATATTATTTTAATCTTTCTAAGAAAAATGGCTTTCTACGTGGTATAGTATGTAGTAAAAGGGGTAATTTCATTACAATTAATGACTCATTGATTGCGCATATGTACGAGTCCAGGGCATTTTAGTTAGCTAAAGCGGCTAGTTTTTTTAGCATTGGCGTGACGCTCTTTCTCTGCCGGGTTAATTTTTGGAACGTCCAGACTCCGATCAGCCAGCAATAGCGTTCTCCTAGTGATCCGGAGTCAAATTATGAAAGTTAAACCCCTTAGCCAAGAAAAAGCGTCACACAAAAGCTAAAAAAAAATAGCTGCTATCACTAACTAAGCTAGCCGGACGTGAAATCGGGTATAGTCCCTTTAACTTGTGATTATTCTGGGAAATAGCATTAGTGTGAGTTGTTACATTGTTCACTGTGACACTCTCCTCAGTGTCCTTCGAGCCGAACCTGCAACTTTTCTTCAGTTGGCAGAGACTAATGGTGGAATAGTGGTAGCTGCATGTTGCGTTTGTGATCACTTTTAGGTAGAAACACAAGAAGAACACAACTTAAGTAAAATACAGGAACAGTCATATCTTTCTACTGTTATTTTACAGTGAAATTCTTTATAGTGAATGCTTTGCAACTTAATGAAGAGTTAAAGCAGTGCTTCCAAACCTGTTTTCCTTGAGGACCCCCTTCACACAAATTCTACAAAGCCATAGACCCCTGCCCCACCGACAAAACCATTCATGGTTTTATGTTTTAAAAAGTGTGATTTTTTATATAAATAATGGATTCTGGATGCATCCTAAGTTGGCTAAGACAAATTAACAACATTTGGCCTTACTTTAAAAAGAAAAGTAGTAACAGTGTGTTTACATTAATGGCTTCACATGTTCAAAGCCTCTGGGATCTGCTGTGCTCTTTGGGAGCCCCTCTTTGGAGGCCCTCTGACCCCAGATTGGGAACCACTGAATTAAAGTAGCAAACATTGCCACTTTCCCTTCTATTTAATTTATTTATCTAATTTTATACCAAAACAATAGTAGCATTTCAATTTTATCAGCACCCTTCAATCTCTCATAGGAACAAGCAATTTCTTCAGTTGTTGGAATATCATGCAAAAACAGGCAAGCATATAAAACTTCTAAAACTTAATGTTTTACTTAATAAAAGAGTAAGAAAAGAACAACCGTATTTATTTTTAATATTATCTTTTTCCTACAGTAGCTACTCATTTGCATAAAAATTAATATATAAACAAAATGTGATGCCTTTAGAAAGTGTATTGATAAAACGTATGGTTGTAAGGGGATGGGAGGCTTTTTGCTGCCTGCCCAATTAATTTTCTGCATTTGATTTAGTTCAGGTACCCTGTGCAAGTTAAATGGGCAACAAGCGATATTGTTGGGTATTGATATCAAAACAAACGTGTGTTGTGTTCTTTTTACAGTCTATGGTTGTGACTGACAGTTTCTTCTACTTATCCTCACTGTCCGCTACGGCTCCAAGGTAAAAGAGCAGAACTATATCTGAATGCAAGCAGTAAAAAGGACAACAGCAACAACTTTATTGTTTCCGAGAGCATGTCTGAAAGGAGCTTTCATTGCAGTAAGACTGGATTGAAATAATGGTAGTTCCTTACCGGTCCAGGAGAAGGAAAGCAAGCTCTGATCGAATCATAACTTCTCTCTTTCTCTCAGCCCTTGTTTTATTTATCCTCGTTTTTTCCCTTGCTTTACCCAGTTAGTTTGCTGTTGAATGTGGCTCTTTGGGTGGTGAAATGTGTTCCCGGTCATTTTTAAATGAACGCTTTCAACGTCCGCCATTTCCTTTCAACGCGGTGCGGCTACGTGAAGGAAGGGAGGAAGGGCCTTCGCTCAGTTCATGAAGCAAGCGGAGCTTCACATGCACGAACATGCACGCGGAAGGAAACCACCCTTGTAAATTACAGGCTCGATATCAACACAGAGAGACGGTATGCGACGTCATGCTATGTTCCAGATGGAATTACACATCTAGAGCTTCACATTGCACATTTTTAATTCTTTCAACCTAGAAATTTTACATTTTTGCTTGTTGCTCCTTTAATGATGGAAGTCCATCCCCTTTAAGTAATCCTGCCACAATTAAGCAAAAAAATGGTAGCTGTAACATGCCAGGTATATTATGGCAGATATTCTACTGGATTCTCAACTTTCCCAACAATTATATGTTGTCAAATAAAACAAAACAAAACAATAAAGGAAGTCCAAAGGCAATTATGCTCAGGCTTCTCACCTTCTGATTGTTCAGAGAAAACCTGTGAAAGCCTTTAGACTCAGATCAGCTGGTCCAGGCCAGAGTCAAGTCCAAACATGGAGAAGCGACAAAACAACTGGAACAAACTGCCAGTAAGATTAAACTTTCATCGAATGTAGAAACTTTTAAATGCAGGTTACAAACATTCCTTTCCCCATGATCCTATGACTGATATGCAAAGTGTTTAAATTATTTTATCGTAATTCTTTCTTGTTTTTATGCTTCTAACATTTTTATGTAAAGCACTTTGAATTGTTTTGAACCTGAAAATGTTCTATACAAATACACTAACACTCCATTGCAGAACTTGTGTCCAACTGGACTCAGCAGTCCAACCAGCACTTAACCATGATGTCCCCGCTTGTTTAATTTGTTGTGTGTGTCATTCTCATTGTAATTTCCAAGTTGCTTAGGGCAAAAGTATCTGCCAAATGAGTGTAGTAGTAAACTTGCCTTGCCTTGCCTTACAAGGTGCATATAGTATCTTCATGGTAACTATGACAAGATCTAAAAAGGGTCGGTTTATGAGGATTATTTTGATTAAAAATAGTACTAAATGAAAGATTATTTATATTGTATAACGCGATACTGATAATTATAATGTATGCGTGAAAAAATTATGGAAAGAGGATGGTGTGCTCTAGGTTTTCATTAGTTTGACTTTTTCACAAGTTGGAGGCAGTTTGCAGCGGTAGGAGAACTTCACTGTCATGTTTTTGTTTTTTGTTTCTGCCTTTCATGTTAGTTTGCTGCTATGATTGTTTTTTTCCCTTGAAACCGATGCAATTCTACACTCTTTGATCCAATAGTGGTTCTGACTCATGACAAACGATGCTAAGTTTAAAGTAAAGTATCAGTGTCAGCCATTCTCGAGAGTAAAGGCTTTATTTAGTTGTGTTCACCGCAACAACTAAAATATCTTTTCCAAACATGGTGATATCTAACCAGCATTTTATGCTTCTTCCTTAAGTAGGTGCATGCAAATCCAAAGTTTTCTTTTTAATCTTTTATTGATAGTCACAATAATGCAGAAATGAACATTTCTTTATTTAAACCTCAGCTGGGATCTTTTGTTTGTGTCCGCATGATTCTTCCTATAGTTTAAGGATTTACATTAACCAATACACATAATAAATTCACTTGCTATTTTAAGTTACCCAAGGTATGACAATGAGTGTGCATTTCTGTCTTTGTGTTTTGTCCTGTTTTATACTGGCAACCTGTTTGGGGTGTCAACACAATTCAATTCAGCTTTATTTGTGTAGTACCAATTCACAAAAAAACCATCTCAGGGCACTAACAGACATGATCAGTTCAAGCAAATTCATGGTGATCTAGTTAAAAAAAACCACATGATTCCAATTTAAAAATAAATGTTCACAGAAATCAATTTTCAAACCACAGTTGCCTAGCTAAGGAAAAACAAGTGTCAGCTGGAACAGGCTCCCAACACCACAAACTGCTGAAGTTTAATCAGATAGGTCGTGGAAAGAGGATGCTCAAGATTGTAAAAAACACAAATGTTGGGCAAGATGTCTTCATATTGTCTACAATAGAAAAATAATCCTGATTACAAAAGAAAAAGAGTGCTTTTTTGGTCCAGTTTCTTTTCAACATGGCATGAGCATCATCAATACATCAAAAGATAAATTAAAGAATAAAAAAACAAGTTTACACAGAGGCAGTGAATACTATGTAGTGGCAAAGTGAAGACAGTTCACTTTGGGATTGATGAAGAGCAAATTTAAGTCACAAATAGACCCCAGAAAGTTTGGATTGGGAGTCCCACCATCTCCACTGCCCAACACTGAAATCCCTCAGCTCCCTCTGGTTCATTACGTGCAGCCGAGTCTGCTTACTTAGACACAAAGAGACATGCAAATTTGAAACTTTCTTTTAAAGGGAAACCAATACCACTGTAGAGCCATGCACTGAGATGTTCAGCATCAACAAAACACAAACTAAATAGCTTGTTAAACTTTTTTATAAAAGAAAAAACAGATGCTGATCAACATTTCCGTTAAGATCTGTGGAGCTGAGGTGAAGAATGTGAATATTTCTTTATGGAAATGATATCAAAGGAAAGCACCCAAACTTGTCAAACATTTCTGGTCTGTTGGAACAGAAATGATGAAGAAAGAACTGGATATATTTAAAAGTGGCATGGATGTTGATTATACCAAACAGGAAGGTTCTACAAAAGCCGATGAAAACTGTCTTATCTATCAAGCATCAGTGATATTGTTGAGAAAAAGAGATCTGAACGGCTTCAGAGTACAAAATAATCAAATCTGCTCTGGAAACTGTTTGCTCTGCCCATACACAGGCCTGTGCAACTCCACCACCAGAACTAGAAGTGACTTATTTCCTTGCTGTGTGACTACAAAATTCACAACACTAATTCATGTTTTGTGACTTGACAATTTATTCATTCTTATATAACTTTCTGTTTTTGTGGGTAGCATACAGATGAACAAAAGGTCTACATACAACCTCAGGTTGCATAATCCTAATTAGATTAATCTTAATCTTGGGTTTTATTGATATGAATGTTTATCTGAACACAATGCATTATGCAACTGAAAAAGAGATAAATTTATTGTAGCTATTACTTTAACTTTGTCAAGTTTGCCTCATTTTTACTCAGCAAAGGCCCAGGGCAACAGACAAATGGCTTGGCACATCCAAATGATTATATCTAGAAGCTGCTAGTTCCACTTAGGCCATACTTTGCCACGGAATACTGCAGCAAAAAACATTATTCAAACTGCACACCACAAATTAATGACAGGAAGTCATAAATGTTTATGCTCGTGTGTTTATATTCACACAGTGAACAATGATATACTGTATATGCGGCACTTGACGATGTATCTTAATTTGATTTATTGGAGCTCTGTTGCTATTTTTATTAACATACATTTCATGAAAAGTCAAGTAAAGGAGCAATGTAGCATGCATCACATTTCCATTGCAGGCATATAATCACATTGAATGTGTTGAGAAAACTATATACAATAGCGGAAATAATAATAATAATAATAATAATAATAATATAAAATTGCAGAAATTGGCATTGCCACATCTTACACCAAGTAAAGCTTCTCTTTGACAAATTTTCCAATCAGTGATAGATTTCCAGAGCGAGAGCTGACACATCAGTTTTTACACTGCAATGAACACTGATGTGATATCTTTAAGATTTGCAGAAAGTTTTCATAATCAAAACATAAAGTACACACACACACGATAAATAGCAATCTGCAGCTTGCATGTGTGTGGCATACACAGATGGCTTACGTAACAAGCACAATGAGTTCAGAGAACAATGCCATTTTTTTTCTCTCCACAAACAGGTCATTGTTACAGACATTTCTTGTTTTACATTCAGTGATCTGGAGAACAGGACTCCACAAACGATTCACATACAGAGCCAACATGCCTTTAGAGAAGATATTGCCAGTTTTTCAGTCATGTTACTCCTTAAGGTTGAAAAGCAGATTGCAGTTGTCCCATGTGATGCACTTTTTCCTTTAGAGGATGAGGTATTTGCCAGAGAGGTGGCCTATCCTTATCATCACTTGTCCCCCAGTCCAAGTAGTAAGGGATGCTGCGGCTTAGCAGTGCAAGATCTTAATGAAAGCCTTCCTGAATTCCACATTAAAGGTGGTGTATATGATGGGATTCACAGCACTGTTCACGTAGCCCAGCCACGTGAAAGCATTATACATCTCGGCAGGAACCTTGCATTTGGTGCAGTGGGTGTTCAGGATATGCGTGATGAAAAACGGCAACCAACATATGATGAATACACCTGAGGAGAAAGAAAGAAAGTACATATGAGAAACAGGGTGAGGAAAGAGGAGAAAAGGGGAGAGCTTATTGTTCTCTCTATTAGACACTGAGATGAATGGTAAAAGGAAAGGTTCTTAAGTGAGAGAATGAATTCTGATTCTTGCATCACTCTCTGGCTGTTTCAAGCTCTGGTTTGGTCCACCCAAAATATTTGCGGTGGACCAACAAACAAACTAAAAAAAAAAAAAAAAACTAAACAGGAAGCCAATTTGCTACCATGAGCTTGTTAAATAAATAAATAAAGCACATTACATCAATGTCTTGTGATTAATTAAAGGAGTAATTATTATTGGGTCTTAATGAGTCTGAGCAGAGGTCCCCTTTGATTTGCCGCTGTGATCACTGCTCGATGATTTACATGTTCAAAGTCAGTTGCAGAAAATACTGTTAAAATTTGGCTTTCATATGGATATTCACCTTAAATAGCATTTGATATAATTTCAAATTAACCACATTTAAAAGAACTTAAGCAATGACATGAAACATACCAAGAACAATGGCTAACATCTGAGTAGCTTTCTTCTCCTTCTGCTGGGAAATCTTCCTCTTGCTCATGGTTTTGACTGAAGTCTGAGTCTTGCCATTAGGAAAGGCCTGTGTCTGGAAGGCTTTGGCTACTATGTGTGCTCGGTCAGTCAGGGCTTCTTTAGGATCTCCATTTTTTTCTGCTTTTTGGCCGTCTTCAGGGGGTGTGGGAGGTGTGGAGGTTGGGCTAGCATTAGCTTTGTTAGGCATAAGCTGCTGGTGGCTGGTGGCCGGAGTTTCTCTTAGGACGCTCTGTGTCTGCTGCTTCTGCTTCTGGCTGCTGCCACTGTTATTCAGCTCATCCAGCTCCAGATCTTCCCCCTCATTGGCTACATCTTTGATGAAAATCTGAACAAGGTCAAGATCAGCGGGAAAACAAGGATTCAGATGGTCATTTTTCATTTGGATTAAAGGGTGACATTTGGAAATAGTCTGCAATAAATACATAACTTTTTTTTTTTTTTAAAGAAGGAACCTCTGTGAGGACAAAGACAAGATTAACATAAAAGAACAAAAAAAGGGATGACACACCACTTTCTTCTTGTTGACAGGAAAACTCCCATTAGATTTAACAATCATGGTGCACAACCTCACATCCTCTGGATGAGTGCACTTGTCCTGAAATGGGAACAGCTGTGTCAGGCAGGGAGAGGGTACAATGTCAAAGCCACTGACAAAGAGGGGCTGTCTTTGTACAGAATTACAGGTCCCACTGCTCATGAAGTCAGATGAGACAACATAAAGCTCAGGAGAAAAAGGGAAGCCTTTCAATCAACAATTAAAATGATACAGTCTATATATTTATATATATAAAATTATAATTATATATTAAATGATAAAATCTTCTGTTTATTATACTCTGTTTCTCCATTGGGATTGTGATAATGATTTTGTTAAATGCTTCCATCTTGTGACTGAAACCCAAGTGTGAAATGATGCATTTAGAATAGGAATGGAAAAAGAAGGGGGAGATAAACGTGTTGGTTTATTTTCTGTGTGTGCATGTGCAATTGTGTGAAAGGGAGATTGCAGTGAGGTACGTGTTTACAATATAGTATATACTTTACTGTGAGAAGTTTTTATTTCCAAAAGTTGTTTTTATTGTGTAAAGCACTTTGTGTTGCTGATCGCATGAAAAACGCTTTATGAATATAGTTTGATTTAATAAACATGATTTATGTATTGAAAAGAATCAAGAGTAATTCTTGACCTCTGACTTAAAGCATATTGAGCTTTTGTGTCGGGTAATCTCTAGGTAATCTCAGGATCATTATCCCTAATGTAACAGGATGACATTTGACACTAAAATGTTCAAGTCAAGAAAGGCTAAATTAAGATAAAGCACAAATGAATTTGTGAAAAATGTCAAAGTGCAATAAGTGCTGAGAAAGGCCCTTTTAGTCCATGGTACTGAATCATATCCACTACAATGTTTTAAAGCGATCAAGTGTATTAGGGCTGAACAAATATGGATTGCTAAAGCAATCAATAATTGGCTCAGGGGGCGAGGTATTTTTTTTCTTTTTTATGTTTCGATCTTTATTTTATACAAACAAGATGGCAAAATGTTATTTTAAAAACACTACATAAAAATAAGAGGCTGCAGTTTATTAAAGGCATAAATCAATTCCAGGTTCATACTGAAACCATAAAAGTGCCGTCTGTAAACAGGATCATTTTACTGCAGCTGCTCACCTTCAGCGAAGTGGCTACATCAGGCTCAGCAGACTGACAGACACGTTGCTTTGGTTTTGTGTTTACACGTTTTCTGCGCTTCCTCAAGACCACATAAATTTGCACATAAACCAGCAAAGTAATGATGAAGGGTACGTAGAAGGACACGATGGAGGAGTACACCACAAAGGCTGGATTGGCGATCACACAGAGAGACTCATCACGAGTAGCTGGGGAGATAAGCACAGGGTGAATAAAAAGTTCAGATTTTGTGTTGTGTCACAGCAAAAAGGAAAACAGTTTCAGTGCTTATTCAGAAGATGCAATATCTTATTTTTTGTTTGTTTTCAGGTATTTAGATAATTAGATTATCTGGGTATATCAAGATGCATACATTATTTTCTTCGGAAGATAATCCGCTCTCATTCTTTGAATTTAGACCATATATCTAGAAAATCAATAGATATGTAACTCAGCTTACAGCATGTACCAGACATCTAAACTTAATGATCCAGTGAATTCAACTAATGACTTTGTCAGCAGGCTTTTCTAAAAAACATCTAGCAACAAATCTGGCAACCTTTGGACAAAGAGGTGAACGTGCTGCAACATATTTCTCCCTGACAACAGACATCCATCTCTGCCTCCACTCTGCAGTCACTGGCACAGAGTTGCTAGCTATTTGCTTGCTATTCTTGTAGACACAGGCCGAATATTGTGTGAAAGAAAAAGAATTAGGAAGATGCCTTAACTTTCAGTCTAACCCATTCATATTGAATTTACCACTCAATACCTTCCAGATAAGATCATATACAAGACAAGCTGTAAGTGCTCCATAGTAAAACGATAAGTTCATCTTTGGTTAGGCTCTGCCTTTTGAAAAACCCATTTTTCAAAAGGCATTCCCAGTAACAAAAAACATTAAAAACCACTCTTACAAAACATTCACACCAGGGTTAAGGTAAGCCTTTATATACCTTTTTGGAGAACAGACCATATTTGGCCCCACATTTTAATATTACTTACCAAACTACAACCAGAAGTAATAGACAATTGTCCTGTTTGCCCAGCCAAAATTACATGCACTTTAGTAGTCAACAGTCTTAGCAAAGCTCAAACAAGTTCATTTTTCCGTCTTTTGTTTTATTTTAAAAGTGTCTCCTTCCAGACAAAAGTTAAGGTATAAGATGTTTATTTTACTGCGACATGTTTTGACTGGCAACTGCTAAGAAACATCTTCTAGGAAAGGCATTCAAAGGCTTTGTCTGAGAGAAGAAACTGTTACTGCAGCCTGAGAATAGGCAGGTACTGTTGCATCAGAGACAAAAACACAGTCATTACATCCATGTTGCAAGTATGACAGTAACAGTAAAGGTCCCAATAGACTTCATGTCTACATTTTACATTTAACCTCTTACTGTAGCTCACTTTGTTTGTTACTCAGGGTAAGAAAATAGTAAGTGATGTATTTATGACTTCTTATGACAGTGATTCAGACCTAAGATGCATACAACACGGGTGCAGTATTTTTTGATCCAGACTCAGGTGCAAAAAGTAATGTAATGTATGTGTTCAACACATAAGGTTTAACCTCTTCTAAGGGTCCCAAGGGGGCCAACTTAACTCTCCTATGTCTTTCTCGACTATTGGATAGTTTACATATTATTTCTTATCAAACGTATGTGAAAATAAACCTGTCTATGCATTCTTTACCTCTTGGTTGAACTTTGTAAAGTGAGCACTAGTTTGCAGGTCATTTTTCAATTTTCATTACTTTGATCATCTCAGTGATTTCTGAAAGTTACTATTACTAGTATTATTACCCAAAGTACATAAAAAAGCAAAAACATTTTTGCATTGTTTCCTTTTTTCCTCTGTGAGGACATCAAAGGGTTGGGTTCTTTCCTTAATATATGTAATTGAGGAAGATTGGTCAAGCATTTTCTGGCATGAGAAAGGTTTTACAGGAAAACCATCCTACGGTTTCCATGGAGACTTATTTTTGTGCACTCATACTTGGCATGACCGTTATTGCTCCAACATTTCTTCTCAAAGCTACACACATATCATTGGAAGGAAATGATAGAAAAAAGCCAACAGAAAACGTGTGAGTGTGACTGCTGTACTAGTTTAGGATCTAAATGTGTGCTTCTAAATTTTGAAAACCAACATTTCTGGCAGGTATTTTATATTTGTTGCCACCAAACTTCAGCCTCAGACTCCTTCTGTGATCCCTACTTCCATGCTTCCTGTATCTTACCCTGACTACATCTTCAGTCACAGGCTGTTCTTGAAGGTTTGAGACTGTGCTGAATCAAACTTACATCAAGGCTCTCAAAAGGATGAGTGGAGACTCAAAGTGACAGGATGCAAGCCAAGGGGAGCCGATAAGAAACAAGTTGGCACCTTCCAAAAAGCCCCTCATCAGAACGGCTCTAGCAGTAATCCCCTGTTAAAGCTACTGCTCCATGGAAAAAGCAACCTTAAGGCCTAAACCTGAGTAAAGGTGGGTGCAATCGATTGTGAAGCAGCAGTTTCCTGTCACAGATCAGTCCTGGCTAAACACGGTCTTCACAGCATCTAAAAATTATACTCACATTTTTGCAAAGCAGAGTCACCAGTTATGCAAAGTGTTTGTATTTAATTGACTGCAAAACAAATGTGTTATGTGTTATGCTTACCTGTGTTATTTAGCCCAAACAACAGAGGACAAGATATGGCAAAAGAGAGAACCCACACCACAGAGATCATTACTGTGACCCGTCTCCTGGAACTGTAGCGTGTGTTGTACAGCATCGGCATTGCAACTGCTGTGTATCTGCAAGAGATGAAAATACATCCAATATGACGAAATATCGGTTATCTAGGAGAGAACAGCATTAAACCAACCTGTTTTGATTTAGTGATCAAGCATACACTAATCTGCTACCTGTTTTGAATCAATGAATAAATGGTAGCCTAAAGTACAGCAAAGATCATGAAGCCTACAAGTGGGTCAAACCAGAAATGTTGCCTGTCATTTGCAATCAGATCCTTTCTAATGTCCAACTGGCCCTTTGAAAACAGTTATGTGCTTAGGGCTTCAGCTCACATCATAATAAAATACTGTAAGTAGGCTGTGCTTTCCCTCTTCCCTCACTCATAAAAGACCTTATCATTTAACCTTGCTTCATCTCTTGACCTTATTAGTGGGCTTCCTGTGAAAACCAGGAAATGCACAGCTTTTTACAGTGTCATGCATTGATTTCTGTTATCGTGCTTGAAAGACCTTGAACATTAAGTCAAGCTGGTTTTGCTGTAACAAACTGTTCTGAATAAGCCTCTTTCTCTAAAAAAAAAACAAGTTGTTATGGTTACAATATTATCCCATGTTATTATGGACTGTGCAGTCAATTTCCATGGAAACATACTTTAACAAAGTTGTGGAAAAAATGTGACACAAAGGAAAAAATGTAAACTTACAATGCTCATAAGCAGATAAAGGTATGAAGGTAGGACATACTGTATGGCAGCACCAAATTAATGGAATATGCTGAGAAGAGGTACTAAAGAAACTGATCGAGCTTTAATTATGTAGTGGAAGTTTAACTGTCTTGATGCTGACTGTATCTCAGACGCAATTTCCATGAAAGTAAAACCTTTTGAACAAATCTACAGCAATAATGGAAGGATGTTTAAGTTGTAATAAAACCCTATTTTTTTAGTCTTTGTGTTTTAGATGGGATTAAAAAAAACAGTTATTGTAACTATAAAAGCTCTGTCCATCAGGGCATGATTGTTTTTTTCTTTTGTTTCTTGGATTCATTCTGTTATTATTATGTAATTCGATCAGGTTTGTTTTGGAATATATATTTAGTAATTGAAAGATTATTTGAAGTTATTGATATATCCAAGAAAGATCCATTCAAAGCTGCAACTGTAAGTCCTCATACCCTGGGAGCAAGTGGAATTTTGATCATTTATTCACTGGTTAATACTTGGGCATTTAGTTCAAGGACTTTCCTGCTTATACATTTTTCTTTGATTAACATGTTCACTTCTGTAAACTGCATGCTAATCCTCCTTTTAGGCCCCCACAACAGCATCCACATCCCTCGCTTCTGCTTTTATCTCAGTCAATATGGATTACACTTGAAGAATCTTGTGCGCTCATCTAATTTATATGGCAAAAAACACTTTACACATCTTAATGCAGCAGAGGAAAAAGATATATTCTACTTTAGAGATTCCAATAGCAGAGAGGTTGTATCCACAGCGATCTTTTATTTACCAAAAGCAAAACATCTAAATATATAACACCAAGTAGTGGTTTAAATAGCTGCACACACAAATTGGAGTGGCAGAATTCCCGAATGTTTATAAGGAAGATGTCAGACAGCAGTAGAAGTTTCTTTCTTTTCTTCTGTTTTCTTTCTTTTACTTTGGTTACAAATGCTGTTTAAATGAGAGCACGCCACAGCTGAAGTTAAGTAAACTTGTTTGAGTAAATACAAGAAATTACTTTTATTAACTTAACTAACTTATTTTCTTCTCTATTAAAAAAACAAAACTCAAAATCTAGTCAACAAAAAATAAATATATTCTATCATAAATGGAATTCCATGGCTACATTCATGAATTCTCACACTTTCATCACCTCCAAATATACTCCAAATAAGTAAATAAGAACAAAGTAAGCACAGCAAGAAACAACCCTTTGATGCATAAATTATATTCCTCCCAAAGGCTGTTGAGCTGATAAAAGGAGCCACATTTATCTGCGACTGTGATCTGCACTTTTTCAGATCAGCCTCATCTAGGTGGACACTGAGATGTTTTTAGTATTTAGCCCTTGTGATTGTATTTTCTGTCACACTCTCTGTGATTGGTGTTTTCAAGTATGCAGCAAGTCGCCATTAGATTAACAGTATCTAAGTGAATGTCCTGACATTACTATCCAGTTTAAAACATTTGTTTTCAATAAAAACAACATGTGATGAGCTCATTCAGATTAATAAGATTTTTTTCTTTTTACATGCAAGAGACCTCTATTTTCTAATTCCACCACTTTAATCAGAGCTGCAGTCTGAAAGTGACCGTGGTGGACATTTATTTTGCATCCGGATTCAAAATGAAAATGCACTCGAGCTGAAAAGCCTGAAAAATTAAACATAACAGGATTCTATTAACTGAAAATGTGGGAAATGTACTGTATTTGATATTATAATACATTTCCTTGAAGTCAACTTTAAAGGATTTCTTTCTTTGGATTTAATGTTAAAACCTCCAACTTCACATCATCTTCAGGTGAGCAGCCCATCACTGTAACTGCTCCCCGCAGCCTTATGATCAGCTTTTATTAATTGACCATGTAGAGAGATAAATTATTCTGGGCACTAATCAATCAAATGTGAAGAAGTCTATAAAACATGCAATCCTCTTCTTACATAGATTTTTTGTTTCTTTTTTAAAGGTTACACAGGTTAGATTCTATATTGACTTATTGAACATAACATTTGATGATGATGACTATGTGCATATAGGCATCTCATAGTGACATCTGTTAAGATTTATCCTAAGATCCTTCAGAGTATGGCTTGCAGCAGTAACAGGATCCCTTTTTTTCTAAGCTATAAAACATTCTACTTGCTACAATTCAAATATTGGGCACATACAATAGCTGTTTCTGCTGCCTTTAAATTGCTCAAACAGAATCATATGCAAATATAAATAAAAATGAATTTCATAAAAAATAAATTGGGTAAAGCAAAACAATTTTCTGCTTAAGCTTGAAAATGTAAAGATGGTAAATTGGTTTTAAATGACTCTGTGAAACCAGTATGATGCCATAATATGAAAATGTCCCACAAGAACATACAACCCAGCCTCCAATAAACATAAAATGTTAACCTGCAACATCAATAGAGTTGATGAAAAAAATGGAGACTATACTGATTAGTGTGTAAGTTTTTCCAAAGTCATATTTTGCTTGAGATGTATTTTCACCACAATGAATATTTACCATATCTTATATAAGATATATCAAACTTTGTACAACATATGGAATAATGGTTTGCTGAAAACAAGAAGCTTCCAGCTGTTAACAGTGTTTTAAAACATGCTGTTGCTTTAACTGTTGTGACAGAAACAGTAATTGGAGGTCAGAGCTTTGACTGCTAAGAAGCCAGAACATGTCCTCTTCAATGTCTTCTCAGAGAAAATTGCTCATTAGTATCTGCAGGAGAACAGCACATCACAGGAGCAAAGGACTGAGCTATGTAAGGAGCTTATTACAAAAAGAAAGAACAATTTATCTAAATGCATATAATGAATTCATTAAAGAAGAAAGATATCTTCAGTTGTAAAATGTTGGTGGTGTAATCTATACTTTAAGAGAACAAAGGAAGCTGTGGCAGATGCTGGAAATACTTGTTCATATGAGAATCTATTTGCTGACATAGCCTGCTCAATTCCAAAGGAAATCATGGCCTTTTTTACCAGGTCATTTTCTATTCAGTCAAGGCAAGGCAAGGCAAGGCAAGTTTATTTGTAAAGCACATTTCATGTACATGACAATTCAAGGTGCTTAACATACAAACATTGGAAACATTACAGCAAGAAAGCAATAGAAAGAATTAAAAACAAAAATAAAATCACAAAATAAGAAAATTAAAGAAAGAAAGAAACTCTCAGAAAAAAATCAATCGTCATAGAAAGGTTTTTAACCCTGA
>JAVQJG010078902.1:0-10167 GCA_036024015.1 Craterocephalus amniculus | reverse complement strand
GTGAAAGTTTAATCTCTACGGGCAGTTTGTTCCACTTGTTTGCAGCATAACAGCTGAAAGCTGCTTCTCCATGTTTGGTCTGGACTCTGGTCTGGACCAGCTGACCTGAGTCTTTGGATCTCAGAGCTCTGGCAGGTTTATATTCTCTGAACATATCACTGATGTATTCTGGGCCTAAACCGTTCTGGGATTTATAAACAATCAGAAGAACTTTTAAATCTATTCTCTCACTGACTGGAAGCCAGTGTAAAGACTTTAAAACTGGTGTGATGCGTTCAGATCTCTTAGTCCTGGTTAAAACTCTAGCAGCAGCATCTGGATGAGCTGAAGATGTTTAATGCTCTTTTTAAGAAGTCCTGTTAGAAGACCATTACAGTAATCCAGTCTACTTTTCTCCTGTTCTACTTGGAGACTAAACTTTTTATCCTGCTGATGTTTCTGAGATGGTAAAAAGCTTTTTAGTGATATAATATAGCAGGAAAACAACTTGTTGGTTCATGTTTGAATTCTGCATGAAATCTGATTGTTACAAATAAAAAAAACAGCTGATCAGGAAATTTGATGACAATAGTATTTTTTAAGCAAATCAGGAACCTCGTGTACCAAAACTTGTGGATTTCCTACTGAAACCCATCATATGATGAGATTTTGAAAACGTATTCACAAAAAACTTTAAATACATGAATCTGTATGTGTGAACTAATGCAAAAACATTTGTTTTGTACGTCCCAGTGAAAGTGGAATAGAGCGCACACTTTGCAGTACCTGACCCCTGACCCTGAAACAAACATATGCTACTTGGTGCATTGTCATCCGACATTACAAAATAACCCAAATATCAAGACTTGAACCTTTATTTTATTAGGCTACTTGGTTTATTATTGTAAAATGGGAGATGATGTGAAGGCGCCACAAATAAGTGGATTTTGTGTTTTTGCTCTTTTTTTATTGGGACAGTTGCCATCCTTACTCCTCTTCCTCTCTTTCCAAGTCGTAAGGCGTCATGTCCATCATCATCTAGCTGTATAGCTGCCTGGGTAAAGCAAATGTCTCGCCTTAGGAATAAGATTTGTTTTGTTTTTGTTTTTTTATTGCTGCAACAACACGAGTTTCCATTTGTTTATTTCATACACAATAGTATGAATCAGGGTATGGTGGCCAGTCAGTGCAGCGATGTGCCATGCAGGGAAAGGAGAGGCTGGTAGGTCTGTCGCAATAACGTGATTAAGTAAGAAAAATGAGCGCAATAAGTTTGCCGGCCGCATCATTTTCATTTGTTCTGGTTCTCTGTCTGAATCTTCATTTCTCGTAGACTGATCTCTCGTGTCGTGCTTGAATGCTGCATGGTCTTGTATGATACCACAGAGCGTAGCAGGGATATGATATTTTTGTTTCTACCTTTTTGGTTAAAGAGCTACTAACTGGCAGTTTCCCTGTCTGAACCCCATGTGTAAGATTTTGTTCACAGGGACTTATTATTGCTCATATTTAAAGTTTTTTGTTGTTTGGTTTTCATGAATTATTAATGAGATGAATGGTGTCAGTTTTTTGTTCTTTTAGTTATTTCACATTTCTTTCAGTTCCAGTAAAATGCTGTTTACACGTAAGTTTATTGATCTTTGAAAGGTGTACCTGCTTTATTAGTGTAGCATTATTATTGTATTAGTTGACAATCATCTCAAAGTGACAACAGTGTTTAGTGCAATGTTATCGTTTATCCCAATAATTTCTGAGATGTTTTCATACTTTTACACGCAGGGTTATTTACATGAGTTTTTTTTTTTTTTAAATCACAGAGACAACCAGAGTTTTTTAGGGAGTTCAGCTGTAGTCTCACTGGCAGGAAACAGCAAGTCATGAACTGTATCTACAGACCAGTAATGATACTGGGACTGTATCTACAGACCAGTGGGACAGAAACTAAAACATTTACTGACCCATGGCGCACAGAGCCGTCATGCTGGTTGCCTGCATTTACTGACTGACATGATCCCGTCCCACACGGCCGGCATGGTGAGGCTCCACTGGGACAACTGACTACTGACTGGTCTGCCAGCTCCCTCTGGGATGTCCTGGTTACTATGGGGACCCCAGCATGGTTTACGCAGTGGGACTCATGGCTCCTGGATGTGTTGCTCTCTAAGCCCAGCCTCAGCTCTGTGCAGAGACCCAGGAGGGATGTCTCCAGGAACCTAAAGCAGCCAGTTCTCATGGGCCAGTAAATGATCTAGTTTACTGCGTCTGGCACCGTTTGCTGCGTCCTCTAACTCTGATAAAGCTGACTGGTTTTGACAGTAGCTCCAAGTGTTTTTTGCAGGACTTTGTGCTTTTATGCGCATTTCAGACACAGGTGTGCTGATTGTTCATCAGAAATGATATTTGTGCAGCTCTGACGTTAGCAGCACTCAGTCAGTCTGTTTTCACATTAATGTATTAAAACCGTTTCCCAGCATCGCCTGTAAGTGTCCCAAAGCATCAGTGAGTGTAGAAATGTTCGTACGCAGCTTTGAAGCTGACGTGAAGCACTGCACATTTCCATGATTATTTCAGTCTTGATGCATCTCAATTTGAACTTGATGATCGCACGCCACGTTTGTGTTTGTACGAACCCTACATGAGGCCCCTGGTTTTTGAGCCTTTCATGCAAATCATCCACTAAAGTGGATGCCTATGTTACCGCTGTTTTCTAGTATATTCATGGGTGGACATGGAAAATTTGTAATATTACCACTTCAGGGGACATCAGTGGGTTATGCAATACAATGTCACTTACTGTAGAATGAATATTTATATATGTACATTCATACATTGTAGAAACCAAACGTCATTTGTTATAAACAGGAAAAGAAATATGATACAGCCATATTTTATTAGAATATTCATATAATAGAAATAGGGTAAGCATATTTAATTAATCATTTTGGCTAAACTATCAAAATACATTAAAAAAAAAGTAAAATATGATTGAGAAATAAAAAGCATCACTGACTCTGGAAGTAAATTACTGAATGCAAAAAACATGTTACTGTTTCTTAACAATTCAGGCATGAAAGCGATAAAATAAAGACCCTGAGAATCCTGAAAAATTCAATTTGATTGATAAATGTAATGTTTGTGCAGCGTATGAGCGGGGAGATTTATTTTTCTATAACTTATAATTTCATGAACAGGTCTAAGTGTGCAGAATCAGCTGTTTTATGTGTGAATAAACCCTCTCTCCTTCCTCTCCAGCTGGCTGCTGCACGTCATCCAGACAGTCCTCCACATCCTGCAGGTGTCTCTGGGCTACATGCTGATGCTCTGCGTCATGTCTTACAACACGTGGATCTTTCTGGGGGTCATTGTGGGCTCCGTCCTCGGTTACTTCATCTCCTTTCCTCTCCTGGATCAGATGTGACTGTACGGACCGAACACGGATCGCACTAAACGGAAAACCGTCTGATTTGTGTTTTCCTCCGTTTGATTAGCACAGAAGACTGGAATCATGTTTACTGTGAAGTGAGCTGCATTACCCGCTCGTCCGATGAATCTGGACGTGGAAATGAAAGTATCTCTTCAGATACAATAAGGATGATGTGTAGGATCAGAAATGATGCAGCTCTTTTTCTTCAAAGGGATTTTGTTTTGCTGAAACGTTTGTAAAAATGCTTTTTATTCTCCAGGGATACGATGCTGTTGGCTTTAAAACGTACGGGATTCGCAGACAGAGAAAAGGACTGTGAATCATTCAGCTCTTTGTTGCCTCTAAATAATGTCAGCATTATGCATAATTGAAGGTTTTTCTGAAATTTCTTTAATGTTTTTGGTGTGAAATGTGAAGGTTTGCATTCATGTGGGACAGAAATTCAGAGAGGTGATGGTTTGAGGAACCGACTGACTCATAAACTCTTTGGGATTTGCAAACTGCCGAGTCATTTTCACGTGCACATCAGAGGAAAATCCTGTGACTTACATAAACAGGAACAGAAACATTTTACATTCTCTTTGTATTCTTTACAAACAGTACATTTACACTACAATCATCCGATCACTTCGCCTGATTTACTGATAAAAATGAAGAATAAAGATGATCAACTCTTTTTTTTTTTTTTTTTTTATTCATTCATTTCAACATATCTGAAGAAGACAAAGTTTACACAAACAAAAAGGAAAGCTGTTAACATTTGGAAGTTACTCACCACACAGGTTGTAAAATAAATAAATGGGAGGCGTCGCTTTGGAAATAAGTGTCAGAAATGACAGATTTGCGAAGGCAATACAGCTTCTCCCAGCATTAAACGAGCTCCAAATATGTATGAAACTCACCCGACAGCCTAATAACAGAACATGTAATTAAATTACTAATTTACACAAAAACATAACTGTGCCTGCATTTAATAAAAATGTGCTTATATACAACCACTAATTCTATCCTCTTTTTACTTCTCTCATGAAATAAGACTTTTTTTCTCCAAATTAACTTTTAAACTACAAAAAAAAGCTGAACCTTTGTATGATTAAGAAGTACTCTTCAAACTGATGTAACTGAGCAATGAAAGCTTCATATTTATTCTCCATTGCATGATTTTCAGATTGTCCTCAGCATAAACGTGGATGCAGACCTGTGACTGAGAGTGGAAAATACAGGCGTAATATTTGATTCAGCATACTAACAGTGAAGCTGACATAGTAGCACATGAGCTAAAATCTAACAAATTCTACCATGTAATGATGATAACATGAAAACCCTCCCTTACCCTTTAAACTAAAGGTTTTTGGTTATTTTTGCTACCAGATATAAAAACATGAAGATGAGTGAATCATTCCCAGACTGATGAAACACAGAGGCCTCTTGTTGATATATAAAAAATGCTTACAAAGTCAGAAAATTCAATTTTTTAAGGCACAAATAGAGATTGAAAATGTGACAATAAACAGGGAAAAAAATAAAGTTGTCATCCAGCGCCCCCTGCTGTCCAGATAGAGGATCTGAAATACAGTGTTTCTAAGAGTTTTGAACATAAATGTGAGAAAACACGAGTCTGACTTCATGGTTTGTTACAACGCAGACGAGTCGTAAACACCTGAATATCCAGATAAAAACATTTAGACGGCGTCTGAACCTGCGTTGGGTTGAACAGACGACCAATCACTGAACGACATAAAACACTTGTTTAATCCCTTAAATAAAGCCTTTCTCTCACATTAAATACAACATGAGAGCGTTTGTATCCCTACGCTAAAACCAGCTCCACTTCAACAGGATCCACCATCTTGTCCTCTCCGTTAAGGCCGTTTGTGATTGGCTGAGGCTCGCCCTCCACCAGCCCCTCGTTGCTCGGTGACTGGAAGCCGCTGTCGTGATAAGAGCCAGAGTCTGCAGCCAGAGTCGGGAGCTCGCAGTCGGACTCTGCCGCCTCGGCCACGGCCGTCCGCTCGCTCTCCTCCTCCTCCTCCTCCTGCACCACCATCTCCATTTCCCGGATGGCTTTCCGGATGGCCGCCTCCTCCTGGCACTCCTCATCGGCTTCCTGCTTCTTGTTTTCTACCAGCTCCTTCAGGATGGACTCCGCCGAAGATTTGTCTCGCGGCGACTTCCGGGGGACGTCCTCCACGACGGCGGTGACGTGCGGGGCCTCCCCCTCCTCCGGCCTGTCCTCCACGGCGACGCCGCTGGTGGGCGATTCTGTCCCGTTGGTCGATTCTGTCCTGTTGGTCGATTCTGTCCCGTTGGTCGCCGCGCTCAGTTCCTCCTCCGGCACCGGCACCACCATCTCCACCACCGGGTTAATCAGGTCCCGGATTTCATTCACGCTATCGGGAGACTTAGGATTCTCCTCTTTCTCTTCCTCTTCCTCTGCTTCCTCTTCCTCCTTGCCTTCGTTAAGCTCGCCGTCCTCCTCAGGAATGAGCTCCACGCCTGGCACCTCCAGGCAGGACTCGTAGGGGAACGGCAGCCCGTCCAGCTGGATCATGGACACCACCTGCTTGCGCCGCCTCCCGGAGCCCCTCCCCTCGCCTTCATCCCTGACGGCGCCCTCCGGCTCATCGCCCCCGAACTTGGAGGCCCAGTCCACGGCGGGCGTGTCCTCCAGCAGATGCAGGTTGGGGTCGCTGGCGTTGAGGACGATGCTGTCTCTGTACAAGTTGTGTCTCCTCTGCACGGCCGCCTCCTTCACAGCTGCACACAAACACAATCCAACATGTTTCGCAGATGCACCGCCGCATAACCTGCAGATTGTTGGCATCTTTTGCTCTTACCCATCATTATGTCTTTGGTGACAGACTGCAGGACCACCTCCTCGTACATATTTTCCACCAGCAGAAAACGGGACAAGTCCTCGAAGATGAGCTCCTTGAAGCGAGGCAGCTCCTGGAAAGGAGTCGCAGAGTTATCAGGCAGCACATATGCAACCAAAAGCCACAGCTTTCAACACAAACATGGCCATCATGACTGTCAGGATGGTGTGTAAAATATAAATAAAAGCAGAATACAATGATTTACTAATCTCATCAACCCATATTTTATTCCTATTAGAGCGTAAACAACAGATATTTCCCCATTTCGTGCGAAACAGGAGCTCATTTTGAGCTTGATGGCAGCAGGGGAAAAGAAAAAGCTGGAAAAGTAACTGGGACCAATCAGAAACAACTGTAGGGTTTTTTGGTGACTCATTAGGTTACTTATGGAAGTAACATGACTGGGTGTAAATGGAGCGTTTCAGGTGGGCAGAGCGAAGGAGGTAGCAAAAGATTCAGGGTAATTCCCGCATGATGTCCAGCTGCATGTTGAGTACTTCTCTCTTATTATAAAGATCTGGGAAGGGGGACCAGTTTCTGGAGTTTTAGGAGAGGAATGTTGTCCCATTCTGGTCGGATGCAGGATTCTGGCTGCTCTACAGCTCCATCCTGATGCTCCAGATGTTTAGTACTGGCTGCAGGTGTGGACTGCAGCAGGCCAGTTCACATTCTGACTAGTGACTCTTTCATTTTCAACCAGGGAAACATGAAAGACTTGCAGGATGAGGGCCAAAGTTCTGCACCACTGCTCTAACAGCTCTGTGTACTTTAGCATTGATGGAGCTTCACAGATGTGGAAGCTGCCCACAGCGTAGGCTCTGATGCAGCACATCCATCAGAGATGCTGATGGTGCAGGACACGCCGTCCATGCTTTCTAAAACAGATCTGCTATTCTCCTCCATCTAAACATTTTCATTTTCATGTCTGGCTTCTCTGCATCATACAGGTGCTACTCAGAAAATGAGAATAAGCTGTAAAAGTTGATTTATTCAGGCAATTCAACAAAAAAGGTGAAACCAACACATTTTTTTGTACTAACTACAGATGCAAGATTTTACTTTCAGAGGCCAGACGTTTTTGTAAATAAAATCCTTTTTTAAAAAAAAATTGATTTCATGCAGTATTCTAATTTTATGAGATTTTAAGTTGAGGTTTTCCAAAGCTGCAAATCCTAATCAGCAAAATGTAAACAAATAAAAGCTGAAATATTTTGATTTGCAAACTATTTGTCTACATGCAATGTTTTACTTGGAAAATTAGAAAATCCTAAAAAAGTGCTGCATTTCTGTGCCTTAACTTCAAATATTAAATCTACACATATAGATAAAATGGTTTGCATATCGATATATTTATTTATTTTGAATTGTTTATATTTTGCTGATAAAGATTTTCAACTTCAGAAAACTTCAAATTAAAAAAATCTAATACATAAAATCTATTGGTTTCAAGTTTTATGTTGAATAAAACAACTTTTTCCAGCATATTCTCATTTTCTGAGTGGCACCTGCAGAGCTCTAACCTGCATCTGTGGGTTTCAGGGTGAACTGGGATCACATACAGAGCTTTCTAGAAGTCTCCCTGAGTCCTCGCACTGGTTTCCAGTAGAGAATTATGTCTGTTTTACTACATGGACAGAGAGATTCCTTTTGATGATATTGTACACATACATGGTTGGATCTTCAAAGTCTTTTAACAATTTTACATCGAGGAACATTTTTCTGATTGTTCCACAATGTTTTGACAAAATTTGATGCAGATTGTTTAACCTCTGCCCATCTTTACATCTGAGGCTCCTTTAAACCCATTATACTCATCTAATGCACTTTAACCAAACATCTCCCAAACGCTCGTCCAGATGTTTTTGTTGCCTCTGTTTCGTCTTTCTGCTTAGATATTTTCCTGCCAGCAAATACAAAATTGGCCATATTTTCTCAGTTTCAACATCTCATGTTATTTATGGTCTACTGGGAATAAAATATGGGTTTATGAGATCTGCAAATCATTGTCCCAGCATCCTGACGTTTTTGGGGATTAGGGTTCTGTTTACTTTGCACACAAGTTTAGGGGTAAATCCCAGCAGTCAGTTAGACTTTATCGTACAAATCCAGAGTTACTTACAGGTGTGCAGGTTGGAGACAGCTGCTGCAGCATGTAGGGGATGATAATCTGCAGCAAAGCCTCTCTGAAGAACTTCTTGCGCACTGTGCTGCTGTCATAATCATATTTCTGACAGAAAAAAAGAAAAATATCGTTCACATTCAGCCAAGCAGGTTGCTGTTTAATGAAGAATGAAAAGTTCTTTGCTGGTTGCGTTTTACCTTGATAACCCTGTCCTGGCATTTCTGGATGGTCTTGCACATGTTTTCTTCCCCCTGAGCCTCTAAGGACTGATGGAGCAGCTGTTCAAACGTGTACACTGCATTGTCCATTTGCTGTCAGAATAAAGACAAAGTATTACGATAGAACCAGATAAAATCGTCCCTAAAGCTGTCGTACTCCGTTTTTCCAGCAGGTGGCAGCAGCAGCTTTACCACATGCAGGCAGCTCCCGTTTCTTCATTTGTATCGAGTTACTGGGAACTAGGGAGTGTTTATCAGACGGTTGGCGGTTGTGAGACTTGTGGAGCGTTTTGTTTATCTTATCTAAGAACAGGGCTGCAGCGTCTCACCTCCCTCATGAGGATCTGAGCCCTGCTGATGAACACGGAGGGGCTGGAAACGTCGAACCTCTGCTGCAGCCCCTCCAGGTTCAGCTCCTCCATCTTCTCGTAGCAGCTCTGCATCTTCACCGGGTGGAAGGCCAGCATGGACAGCCGCTCCAGTTGCTGCGGGACAGATGGAGGATCATCGGGGAAAAATGAACACCAAAGCAGAGGAGAAAAGAAACGAGCCGATTGTTGTAGCTCAGTAAGTGCAGCTCAGTTCAGAGACACTCCCTGACCTGGCTGCTAATTTAAGACTGCTACGAACGTGGCAACACATTCCATTTGATGATCTCTATTAATGTCATTAAACCCTGAAACAATGTGACTCACATCGCCCAGTTTCTCTTTGGACCCGTCGTTGAGGGAATTCTTGCTGATCTCCACCAGCTCCTTGAAGAACACGTCCCTGACTTCAGAGAAGCCTCGGCTGGTGGGCTCCATCAGGGCTTCCAGGATGGAGCTGATGTAGGGCTGGATGCTGATCCGGAGCAGCTTCTCCGCTTTGGGCAACACTAGAGCTGCACGCAAAACGCAAAGAAAGCCAAAAATCAAATCATGTATCAGTGATTTCAGTTCTTTTACATTTATTTTTTGCCTTTTACATTCCTAAATGTCGCCTTTCCTTCTCATAAGAATTTCTGGCATTGAAGGTTCTGAGTGATAAAGAGTTTGAAGTTATTTAGCCCAAGCAACTCTACATAACTTTCTGGCTTAAAACTCAGAGATTCTGACTTCTTTTAAAATATCCATTGTAAATACACATCCCTGCCGCCGTCATCCCACTGAGCTGAAAATCAGCAAATCACAACTTTGTGTTCCAGCCTGAAGCGTCACATGACAGCTTCAGCAGACCCACACTGACCGAGCAGAATACACCGAGGCGGATTCAGTGAAGAAACGATAGAAGAGGAAGAGAGGGAAAGAGAAAGTAGCAGAGTAATAAGAGTCAGCATTGGACTGACTTTTACTGGCTGGAAGGAGCTCAGAGTAGAAGTAGGATGTAGTGTAGTTAGCCGTTGTTAGGGGGCGCCACAGTGAGGAAATCTGTCAGTGATGCTGCTTGATGGTGTCTAATGGGACCAGCAGGCAACCAGTCCAGCTACCCAGGCCTCCTCCTCCTCCTCCTCCTCCTCATCCTCCTCCTCCACCTCCTCCTCTTCCTCCTCCTCCTCCTCCTCCTCCT
>JAVQJG010078886.1:0-12223 GCA_036024015.1 Craterocephalus amniculus | reverse complement strand
CCCCCCCCCCCCCCCCCCCCCCCCCCCCCCCCCCCCCCCCCCCCAGAACGAGTTCGTCTTTCATCAATTTCCGTCTACTTTTTGCTCATTTTGGTTTGAAACCAGATAAAAACAACAAGTTGAAGGATTTATACATGTATTCTAGTGGCATCAGAAGATAAAAGCCTTTGCTGGAGACTTTACATGAGCAGAAGGCTCTTCCATCATTGATCATAGCACATTTGATTTAAGCTTTCCACATGGTCTCTTGACCATTTTTTCTTATGCAATTAGGTTTTAGTTTAGAACCAATTCATAAAAGGTCAGTGCAAAGAAAATGACAACCTGCAGTGAGCAGAAAGATCTACACTGTTTGAATAAAAGAAGGCTGAACTGCACTGTCTGTATTAATTATTAATCCCGTTGAAAGGAAAAACAACTGGCAGTTGAGCAGCTAAAAGCCAGTATGTCTCATTGTCTGACTCTAATGGTGAAAGTCTGATATTTTCTTTAGAAATAGATTTACATAAAAAGAAAAAAAGCCAATCAGACTAAATTTAATGGTCATATGACAGTTTCAAGAATGTAAAATTAATTTAATTCAAGTTAGTTAAAAAATACCAGCAAAAATGATACAATGCTAAATTTGTGAATTCCGGGTGTACTGTAATCATCACCCGGAATTCACAAACTTTTTCTATAATAAAAAAGATGTAATAAGCATATTGTGCGTACTTTTAAAACATTGGCAGTTTCCAACCCAATGAAAGCTACAGTTTTAGTTTGCTATGCAAGAATGCAGTTTACTGTATATGGTTTCAGTCTATATCTTTATGATAAATGTACATAGGGAACAACAGTGGATAAAAAACTGCCTCAATTTTCCTTTTGCTAAGGAATGTGGAGTGTTTATTATACTAAGAAAGAGGAGGACATGAAGTATGTACTAAAGTGGGTCCAAGACAAAGAGATAAACATACATGGAGCCTAGAAACTATGAACCTCAGCATTTTTGAGTACCCTCCTGCAAACAGCCCGAGGCCAAACCACACACACGCATTTATAATAAGGCAGACTGATGGGAAAGTTAAGATGACTGTGGCTTGTGCCATGCTGCGTTGTTTGCACCGTTTAGACTCTTCAAACTGCAGCAGGCCTGGCTAATGCAGTGTGGGATGTGAGCTTAAACCCTGTAGGGCGTTCGCTTTGCCAATTTGTCCTGAAATTACAGCTGTTGCAGTGATCTCATCACGAGTCAACAAATGCAAGTTTTATTTTTATTTTTTTTAGACAAATACTTTTTCACCTCAGGCTGTAATCCCATGTGGTTGTTGCAGTACGTTTAACCTTCGTTCATGGGACAGCATAAGTTAGAGACAGATGCTCGGTCCCATAATAAGCTGCCTCTCTACCGGGTAATCATAGGGGGTTAAATATGGAAAGTCAACATCTGGGCTAGCAACAGTAATCACAGGTCGGCTACTATTAAGCTGCTAAACCAGACCTCTGAACTTAGAGGATTTAAGCAACACTCATTTCCAACTCATACAGTCTGTGGGTACAGGGCAGCCAAGGTGAAGGCTAACAGACATCATTCTTCCGTTTTTTTTGAGCAGGTAAGAGGAAATAAAGTTTAATTTCCTCTGAAAACGAATCCCAGATAGTTAGACTGCAAACCAATCTGCCAGGACTGTGTGGGGATTAAAGTTCCTCCTGCCCGCTGAATTCACAGAATGGGATTACTAAAAACTTAGGGAGATAGGACAGCAAACATGACACTTTAAACCAAACACAAATGCCATTAACATGAGCGCTCCAAACAACCTCAGAAACATATCTGGTGACAGAGCAGCATCAGCATTATGTAACGGCAAACGCTGAGATGGAACAGGGATTGAAAAGTAATTTCTACTTGGTTTCAGATGAGATGATCAATTCCACACACGTGTGTATTAAATATAAAGCCAGAGTTATGCGTAAGCTCAAGACCTCAAGCAATGTAAAATTATTATTCTTTTAATTAAGAAAGTTCTAGAGGTACTGGCACAATCTTTGACACAACTGGCCTGAATGAAGCTACGTACTGACCCTATGTTTTCAGTTAAGTCCTGAACTTCCTGGTTCCAATTGGGCATCCTCTCATCTAATCACGCAGAAAAAGCGAGTATTTCCTTCATTAATATAAAATATAATACTCAGATTGTCTTTACACATGGACAGAAAAGGTGTCCATGTGTAAATGTGATTTTTCCAGATAATGACCCACCCAAAGGGCCCAGATAGATTCACCGAAACAGGTAGGGCAGGAAGGATGGGTGTTGGAGAGACTGGTTGGATTTTTTTAGAAGGGTCTTGTAATGACTTTGTAAAGAAAATATAGTGGGAAAAGTTTCAGCTGTACATCTAAAAAGATTTAATAGTAAAATAAACTTTCATTTACTCCGAAGGCCTGTTCTACTAATCTGCATTTTTCTTATCAGGGTAACTTTGCCGTACTACGATGCGGGATATATTGCCCGGTAGTATATGCTACACAGCTAACCTGCTCCGGAGCAGGTTATGTTCTGGATAAGAAATCATTGAGTATAAAAACTCCACCTCCTAACCAATCAGTTCTCTTGAGAGATTCTCTGCCCATCCAGTCGACTTTGGTGCATGAAGATCGAACTGACATCTATTACTAATTACTGTACAAACAGATGAATCTATGCATCAACAGAGTCAGCAACTTTCTGCCAGCATGCCTTCCTAGCTGTTGCTGTGGCAACAGTGTTGCTTATTTCACCTAGACTATGTGTTAAAATTCTTCATATTTATGAAGAATAACTGTCCGCTCCTCCATGGTGGTCTGCAGGGTTTCTCCATGTTGATTGGTCAAACACTGCAGAACACTCTTTTTATATAAGTATACGTCCTGATAAAGATGGAAAATTCTCATTTCATTTACCAAATTGATAAGCAGCTTACTAGTGCTGCTTATCCTGATCATGAATGTCTGGCTAACTCAACCCAGGTAAGATATCTAGGGTACGTTAACCACGCTTCATATAGAGGCCTCAGGTGGATTAGAAAAGACACAACTGTTTGCAACACACAGGAAGGCACGCTTTTGTGATTCCTTATTAGCTAGTTGTAAGAAATAATATTTTTTTATTTATTTTTTATTAAAACATCCAAAAACAACAGCCAGCTTTGTTTGCAGAGCTTAATGAAGCAGCAGATAAAACTAAAGTCAACAGCTTGGTGTCAGCGGGTTATCAGAGAACCAGGCTGCAGTTTAGCTCACTGACAGAATGGCTACTGATGCAGCTACATCCAATCCAAAAGCTCGGGAGTAAAAAGATAATTTTCAGAATATCATCTAAGAGTTAAAGCTTCAAAACACTTAACATTTTCAGAAATATTTTTTTTTTCAGTGCCGAGATACAACAAAGTCCAAATAGTTTAACAAGCTACTGAACAGTAGTTCTCCTGCAAGCTTTCAATCTCTGTCAGAAAGAGTTGGGAATAATCTGTGTTTTCGGGTCAAACAATAGCTGTTGGTAATAAGCCCAGCGCTCTTGTGACAGATTAAACCACCTCCAGACAGCACCAAAGCTGCTGGACTTCTGCTGACGCACGTACAAACCACAGACTTAGTAATACCCTCAACTGTTTAATCATAAACAACCAGCGCGTTTAATTGACCCCAACGTTGAACCTCAACAGTAAATGTTAACGTTATAACCTGCACAATAGCCACTTCAATTGAAAAAGAGCTGGTTTTTTTAAAAAAGGAAGAAGAAGAATCACAGGAATGCAAGAGCCATTGGCCGTTTTTCAAAAAAACATATCCTTCCTTCCTCCCTTCATTATATCCTAATGTCACTTCCTGACTGTTTTCCTCACGTTAACAGCCATCTGCATGGAAGTGGAGATCAATGATCTCAGATTCCCCCTCTCTTTAAAGCAACAGCTGTAGGAAGTGACAAAAGACCCCTCCTCTGCAGGAGAAAAATAACCTGCAGCAGCTTTCTCATGTGATCCATTTCACCGCTGAATTTTTGGCCTCCAGCTTAGGAGAGCCAAACATAAACGGCCCGTGGGAATGCGAAGGATGTTTCAGGATGGCGATGATGTGTCTGTGTATGCGTGCGGGGATTCAAGGGGTGATGGCGTGAAACCTAAAACCTTGCCACCGCAGCTCTACGATAGATAGATGACAGGCGGCCGTGACTGGGAATTTGAGGGGTCAGGACTGGGAATTTGGGATTCCCTATGTCAGAGTATATTTAAGAAAGAGGAATTTGGAGTGTAATGTAATGGAGGGAGCTGATGGGCGTGGACAGGTCCTTGTGTGGTTTCACAATGTGTAGCAGCTGCTGCTATAAAGACACTGATTACCAATTTTAGAAAATAGCTGGGATTCTACTTCGTCAACAGGATGTTTCACAAAGGCATTAAATATCCAAGGAGGTCTTGTTCGTGCAAATGTGTGAGTGTATGTAGAGGAGGAATAAAAGGAAGGAAGAGAGATGCATAAACAAAGTCTAGCGAACCGATATACCGGTTGAGCATTAGCATATTTCCTGATACACTGTATAAAAGCAGAAAGCAGTAAAAACAACTAATCTGAATCCATTCAGAGGACGGATTGGGTGTGGGGTAAAGGTGCTGAGGGTTTTATGGTGTCATGTCAGCTCCTAAGGGCCCCTGCTGATGGACAGGATGAGCACTCAGGATGACTTGTTGAGCACACGCCCTCTCGGTTGCCACTCCTCTCTCACACAACCCAGATTTCCACCCTGCCTCCATCTCTGCGCGGAGTGACATGCAAGGGGGAGGCTGATTTAGATCAGCAGGGGGGCAAGGTCATTGGCACACACGACTAATTTAATTTCAACTCAATCCACAAAAGAAATCCCCTCACTTCTCAAACACAAGGGTAGATTTGGAAATTGCTTAAGGTTGCAAAGTCCCGTCATGTTGCAAATGCGCTCCTAATTGTTAGCAGCCGACCGGGAGACTCAGGTTAATGACTCATCACGATTTATCCGGCCACATTCGCTTTCACAGAGTTGGGTTTAATCCTGCTCTTAATTCGCCTCCAGAATTCTTGATTAAATAAATCCATGGTGTTTGCACTGTGGCGCTCAAGAGGCTGGCTCATTTCCACAGCACCAAAAGTCACTTAAAGAACCAGAACCAGGGCAGTGCAGGGTTTTTTTTTCTCTTTTTTGTCCCCTAACACAGTTTTGATGACGGTTGCAAACAGATTGGTCAAAACGCATCTGTTTTCTTTTCTGTTGTCATCAAATGTTGATGCACAAGAGACTTTTCAAAATTATATGAATCTAAAAGCACAACAATACCAAAAACACACCAAAATGTCATACAGCACATTTATGCTGTAAACTATGACAACAAACAGAACAACGGTATAACACAAAGGCGTTTGCTGTGTTTTCTCCTATATTTATATTATGTGATCTTGAATAAGTTTGTTGCGCTTTGTGATGTTTTGGTCATTTATATATCATAAAATATTGTAAGATTTAGTTTTTGTGGCTTAGTACAGTTTTTTGTTGCAATTTTTACTAAATGCTGAATTGTTTTGTAGCTTAGAACCAGGGCAGTTTTCAATGAATTACCCAACCCAGTTAATGATGTCATATTTCTATATAATTTTCAGATAAAGTCAAAATGGGTCATTGAAGAATTTTGAAATCCGAATGGAATGAACTACGCACTACAACACAGTGCTGTATGAGAAAACAAACTGAGCCTGGTTGGAGGGAGCATTAGAATATTTTCTCATACAGATGGTAAAAAAAAAAAAAAAAAAGGGACAAATGTTAACTAAAGTTGAGTTTAAATAATAACCTCCCTTTGTAAAGCATATCACTCTAATAAAATCTGATTATGTGCCAGAATCCAGCTCAACTCCATCTGTTCACTACGTGAAAGATTTAGACAAGAGAATATTAAAAAAGCTGCAGTTTAAAACAAAATAATATGATGCAGGGGATTTTAAGGCTTAAGCTTTTTTCCTTTGCTAAAGTAATCAAATGAGAATATTTTGCAAAGAAACCCTGCCTGATCTTATCTATTTTAATTGTTTTTGTAAATAACAAATCCTAAATTTAAGGGTAAAAACAGTTAAAGACATTTTTAAAACAGGTGACAAATGAAGCTCTTCCTTTAATGGTTGAAACATTTACTGAACAGGAATCTGCAACGTCAAAGGATGACTAATTTTATGGGTACCCATTTGGGATTGTCTAATTCAATATTGAGCAAAAAATAAATTTTTGCTTTCAAAAAAGGAAACAATACCCATGCAAGTAACAGCAAGACATGTTGGAAACTCTGACACTAAAAGTGAAGGAATGTAGACTAATGGATTAAGTAAGAATGATGCAGGATTCACCTAAAACCCTGCAGTGAGTCACATCACTGGGGGGGCAGACATGCTGCCATCAGAGGTACGAGAGATGAGTGAGGTGGGCAGATTGTCTCACACTGGCTCTCTTTCTGTTAGTATGCCCTCCTCTGAGTCACAGGGGGATGACAAATCAGACCTACAGCCACTCTGCAAAGCCTGGTGGTGTCTGGGCTGCGTGGCACATGACACATGTGGACTCAGCTTTTACAGGCAGTTAGTGCTGGACTGTCTGCACAGACAAAATAAAGACATAGATCTTTCTAAATCTAAATGTAGACACTATCCTGTAGTGTCACTATGGTAGTGTTTAAATGTGGTCTCATGTTCAGGCATCCTGGAGACAAGTCGGTTGTTCACACAAGTCCGGGAGAAATACGTTTTTTGGGGAAAATACAGTAAAATAATTAGAGGGAAAGAAACAGTCCTTTGCGTGGTTATGTGAGAGGAACCTAAGTGAAACGGCCCGGGAAACGGATACAAGCGACGTGGTGAAACAAAACAAAGACCGCGAAGGTCCCAAAATCTTTCGGGACCTAAAGTAGAATACAGAGCGCAAAGCAAAAAGAAAAAAAGAAAACATTTTTAATGTGTGGTAAAAGTGATCTATCTCACCTCTGCATAGAAAGAATCCATCTTCAACAGAGCCCGACCTCTCGTCTCTTTGTAGTCTGACCTCAGGGTACCACAGTTCAGCTGTATTCCCAAATAATTTCCATCCGCCTCCTTGAGATTTATTAAAGTTCTTATTATTCGGCCGCCTGCTCCAGACTCAGACGGTCATCAATAAGTCATCTGGCACTCTGACTTTCGGACACTTCAGACTAGTTATTTTCTTAACCGCGTCTTCAGCGTCCCGTCTTGCGGCGGAGCTGCTGCGCTGCGCTACTTGTGCTGCTGTCTAGTCATTTCAATGAAGCCGGCATATTATGCAGAGAGGAGGAGCCTGCAGCGCAGACCATCCCTCAGCATACGCCCTCTTTGTCTATGCTCCAGACTCTAACCACGAAGGATGAAAATAGTCACCCCATTTTATGCATTATAAATGCTCAATTCTTTAAAGAAGACAAAGGTATGAAAAAAGGAAAAAGTTTGAGTCAAGAATCCTCCCTCTACACAAAATTTAAGTGTTTCTAGGAACAAGTTCAAGAAGATAGACTTGACTTCCTCATGAGGAAAATAAAAAAGGAAGATAGATGTGCTTTATTTGTGGCTGTACTGTAAAAGCTAATAAAAGTGTCAATGAACATCTCAGGACAAAGCAGTCAACATCAGGATAAAATGGATCGGTTATGACTCACCCTGAAACACAAACTCCTTCCTATTGATTTAAAAAAAAAATCATATTCAGTGTGAAAGCTGTGTAGCTTTTAAATCAAGCTAAAACACAAGCTTTTCAAAAATATTCACTTTTATGAGGTTCCGTTTGTGCCAAAATAAAGTTTATGTCATATGTGTAGATGTTGTTGGTCTATGTTGTTGCTACCTGTCTTTGGTTGATGTCTATGGTCTTCATGTCTATGCCAAGGGCAGTTGCTGTATGTATATGTGTCTGCTGCATATGTATTTGTTGCATATGTGCATGTTGCATATGTGTTCTCTGCATATGTATTTGCTGCTTATGTGTTTGCTGCATATGTATTTGTTGCATATGTGCATGTTGCATAATAATTTGCTGCATGTGTATTTGCTGCATTTGTGTTCTCTGCATATGTATTTGTTGCATATGTGTTCTCTGCATATGTATTTGCTGCATATGTATTTGCTGAGCAAATACATATGCAGCAAATACATATACATACAGCAACTGCCCTTGGCATAGACATGAAGACCACAGACATGGACTAAAGACAGGTAGCAACAACATAGACCAACAACATCGACTACACATATGACATAAACTTTATTTTGGCACAAACGGAACCTCAAACACTTCTGTAGCCAGCATTTGTTGAAGTTTTTAGACATTAAACTCGACTACCAGGTCCCAAACGGAGAAATATCCAGCTAACCGACAGTACTGCTACAGTTACAGCTTTTAGCTTCTCTTATTTTGTGAATGTGTGTTTCTGTACTACAAACTACTAAAATCATATAGGCCTACACATTCTATGTCATCGTATATTTGACATTATCTGCATATAGCCTAGTCTATATTCAGAGAATGTATTAAACAAGATGTATCATTTTAACAACATTAATGCCAATTCAAACAATTGTTTGTGGAATATAAAATCCATAGCTGTAGCAGCCAAATTGGTGCTGACGTAACACAATCATGTTTCAGATGTGTGGCTTTTTCCTTCTTATAGACTTTAATAAAAACCTGTCAGTGTTCTGGACTTGATGCTTTTTCCCCCCAAAAAAAATCAAAAAAAAAATTTTTTTTCAATGGAGATATAAAATGTTAAACAAACAATCAGCTAATTTATGTTGGGCATCAGATTCTGCTGTCAGAGCCTTTTGGTAATAATTCATATTATCTCTTCACATTTCACCGTCATTCTTACAGAATCCTGTTTTTAATTTTTAATTGACTGCCATTGCCAAAA
The DNA here is from genome assembly GCA_036024015.1 of Craterocephalus amniculus. Lineage (NCBI taxonomy): Eukaryota > Metazoa > Chordata > Actinopteri > Atheriniformes > Atherinidae > Craterocephalus > Craterocephalus amniculus. Next base: position 3,271 of record JAVQJG010078886.1, on the reverse strand, counting down.
GTTCACATACTTCTATTCACAAATACATTGCACTCATTAAACATTGTCCTCCTCAATATGTAAATGATATTGCTTTATTTGATAGGATTAACTTGTAGGATGAGTGGGAAATTAATGTTTAGGTCTAATGGTAAACATGGTTGTTTCAAATATTTAAGCATGTTATTTGGGTTTTTGTGACAAATCTGCCATCAAAACCTCAGATGTCCATTTTCATCTAAATCTTCTCAACTTCTTGTCCTGTATGTAACAGGCAAACTAATAGATTATATCTCTGTTATTAACATCTGAGTTTTTAGACAAAAAACTTACAGAGTAGATTTATAATAGAAAATCAAAGGGATTTTTTTTCTTGCTTTTTGATTCTTCAAAATCAGCTAATTTATTTTTAAATTCAGGTGATTATTATAATATTTCAAGTTAGACCTCAATTCTTTTTATTTTTCATTTGAATGGAACTTTTTTTTGTAATAGGCCTACTCAGAGTCCCACATTTCTTATGTGTCTGTTGAATAGATCTCAAGTAAGCTTTATAACCCTTAATCTATTCTAATACTAATAGTAGTATTTTTTAATGTATTTATCAGCCATTTTAACTATTTTTTGTGCTTGTTTTTCTAAAGGAAATTACATGAAATGTATTTGTTTATGTGCAAAGGGGCAAGCTAGTTGAGGTGAGTCAGTGATTCCTGATTATGAGGTCAAAGTTGAGCAGCTTTACTAAGAACAGCCCAGTTACTGTTTTTTGTTCCTGTAAACAGTCTTTAAGAGAATAATACTCAAACAATACTGGCAGTGCCAAAGCTACTTTACCACTCAGAGATCTTCAGACTGTGGCAACAGTGACATACAGCATGGCGTCCTTTCAGAACTGCACGATTCCCCATCTACAAATCAGTACAACATGGTATATGTTTCAGAAAGCACCTACTAAGCATATTACCTTGTCCCACTGACAATTCTATTGATATTGCAATTCATCAGAGAAGCAACAAAGTGGGATTTAGGACAAACATGATAACAGATAACAGAATATTATCAAACAAAAAAAACAAAATTATTCATTTTAAGTGTTTCATTAGAAAGAGTACAAAGGACACATGTTTTTAATTTTAAAAAAAGAAAGAAAGAAAAGAGGGCTTACAGTCAGAGTAATCTGTTGCTATTAATCCCAACTCAGACCAGTATCAAAATGCCACCTGTGTGCTTGGGGAGAATGGGGAGATATGGGGCAGTAGGAGCTTTGTGTGTGAAGCATTTCAGATCACGATCCAGACGGGATTGACTCCAATCATATGATCAGAAAAGAAAGTAGACTCCGACAAAAAATAGTAAACCTGGCTGGGAGATAATTCAGTTTTGTTTTTTAACAAGCAACACATTTACCAAAACTAAACAACAAAAATTGTTTTAAAAAGGATTTCTAAATGAGTCACAGTAACTAACTTTGGTGATATACATTCTTTGCATTTCCTCTTGTACATTTCACAAATGCACTGGCAATGAGTGCAAAACCAATCACAGTAATCCATGTCTGTGCACATCAATCACAGCAGTTAAGTTTTATGCAAGCTTTAAAATGAAAACCTCTATGTGGCACCAATTTACTCTGACGGATTTGCCACATCTTTCTCTCACAGAATGAGTTCCATTTGCTATAGTAGTACACAATTTCCAGAAGCAATAAATATGTATCGTCCACCTAACATTAGAGTCTGGGATGACCCCCGCCTTTCTCAATTGGTAGACCTGCTGCAGGCAAAGTCAAAGGTCTAGTGAAAGACCCTTTTGCTACCTCATGTCAAATAATGGATAAGTCAGGATTGAGCAGATGTCATGTTCCCATTGATTGGGACTGACTGATTCATAAGCTCAGTCACAACCTCACCATGATATCAATTAAGTGGCAGTGCTTTGATTACATAAAAAGCCCTCATCCATGCATTGCTGCCTAAACAAAGAGTGCCATTGATCCAGAGTGAGTTATATCATCATGGTAGCAAATGCTTTTTATAATTTATGCTTTAAGTCTGTGGCAAGACTCTTAAATTGAACCAAATTTAATCCAACTTCTAACAAAGCTGACAAAGGTGGAAAAACATGTGTTTGACCTGCAGCTACTGAAGGGTTGATAAAAAGTAGGAGGTTTGGAAAAAGATGCTAATAGTTTATTCAGAATGAAAGTGTTTTCACAATGAAGAGATTTAAAATCATTGAAGTGAAACACACACATGAAATATTAAAGGGACTATACCCGATTTCACGTCCGGCTAGCTTAGTTAGCGATAGCGGCTATTTTTTTAAATCTTTTGTGTGACGCTTTTTCTTGGCTAAGGGGTTTAACTTTCATAATTTGACTCCGGATCACTAAGGGAACGCTATTACTGGCTGATCGGAGTCTGGACGTTCCAAAAATGAACCCAGCAGAGAAAGAGCGTCCTGCCAATGCTAAAAAACTAGCCTCTTTCGCTAACTAAAATGCCCTGAACTCATACATATGCGCATTCAATGAGTCATTAATTGTAATGAAATTGCCACTTTTACCACATACTATACCACGTAGAAAACATTTTTCTTAGAAAGATTAAAATAATATCAGGTATAGTTCCTTTAAGCAGATAAAATCTATGCATGTTGTGTCTACGATTAGAAGTGATCATGTGCCAGAAATGTAACAAGCAGCCGTGGGTTGCAGTGTCTCTCGGTGCTCCGCTCACAGCGAGCAACATGTCCGAATAGCTTCTTATAACAGCACATCTCTTCATCTGCTCTTTTTAAGCTGTGAAATCACAAACGTGAAGCAAAAAACATGTTTTCTGTGAAAGTGGACACATCATCACCTGGATTTTAGTGTCGCGTGTGTTGTGTGTCGAGGAACAGAAGCAGAACCGAGACACAGAGGACCTGAGCGACCTGCTTCATCAGGTTCTGATAGATCATCATTTCTGGCACATCCCAGAAACTGAGATGTAAATTAGATGTTTTATCTCGTTTTGGTTGTGTTTAATGTTTAAAGTGTTTATCATTTCTTTAAAGCAGAAAATAAGACGTGGACAGATTATACACGGACCGTCCTCCGCCGCCATCCACATTTATTTCTTTTCGTGTTCGGCTGGAAATCACTGATCAGACTTCTATGATCTCTTCTTTTTTCTGTTATGACAACCCATTGCTACACAAGTGCCAACCATGGCTATATTGTCACTGTGCTTCGTACTAATTAATATTTCAACACAACGGAACGCTTTCCACACTACACTTGCAGTAATCT
>JAVQJG010078877.1:0-38414 GCA_036024015.1 Craterocephalus amniculus | reverse complement strand
CCATAGGCACCGAACTTACTTGCCTTGGGATGCAAAAAAACAAAAAAGTTCCCTTGCGATGTCACTTGGTTTCCGGAATATACATTTAGGTTGCCCAATCAGACCTCCAGGATTGAGCAGAGGTATGGCGTCGCACAGCAGACTTCCGGGAACGAGCTGAGGTATGGCACCGCCTATGGTCGCCATTTTGCCTGCAGCTGGGTACCTCTCTGGGGGAGAGGTAGAGAGGCATTGATTGACATAGGCTTTGTTTTGGTTTGAGATAGCTCAACAGTACGCCACCTAACGGCGAAAAATATCACTTGTAGCTCCTTTAAAGCATGGTTTTTGTAAAAATCAAAGTTTGGAGCCTGATGTTAAAGTCAGAAAATGTGTCCAAACTGGGAGCTGGTTCCACAGAGAGGAGTCTGCCTCCCATTTCCACCTCAGATCCCAGAGGAAGCACCAGTAGACCTGCAGTCTGAGGCTGAAGTGCTCTGTTTGAAGAAATCTGGAACCAGAACATGTTTAATATCCAATAAAGTTTAGTTTCTGAGACCTTTAAATGCGTGGAGAAGAATTATTAGGGTCTGGATATAACTGGGAGCTGATGAAGAGAAGATAAAAAATTCCCATTAGATTCTTCCGGAGACCTCTGATATTTCAGTCTGAACCAAAGGAGAACCACATTAACCTCATCATCCCTGGATCGTGCATCCCTGCTTTTGTTTTAAATGTCAGAGAACCAGTTCGGCTTGCAGAGTGGGATTACTGGGACCAGTCACACAGAGCTGCAGTCTCAATGTTAACAAACTGCAATAAGAAATGTGGTGAAGAAACAAGCTGAGAGGCTTAAATGAAGAGGAGTAATGGCTGGTTAGGAGTCTTCATCAAGGGTTTTCTGCTTCTCAGCTCAAGTAATAAAAACAAAAACATTCAAAATTAAAGATAATGTACGTTGTAAAGCTCAGTTATGTAGTTCTTTATCTATCTGTCATGTATGAGGATGCAATAACACACTGTTGTACTTTTTAACCATTTAGCATCAGGAGCACATTCCCTTGTTGTTTTTTCATATTTCCATCTTTTTTATATAAAACAAACAAACATGACTTCTATAAAAATATACTGCATACCCCAAAACACAAACCATTTACAATAAGTAATGGATATTGTTATTGTTATTTACAGAGTGCTTTAGAGTGCTTTTTTGGTCAGAATTGTAATTAAAGTAAAAGTTGCCTTTGATATGACAAATACTGAATGAGAAGAAACACCATTTTCATTAGTTTAATATTAATAATATATCAATATTATTAATTATTGAATTATTTTTTCTGCACCTACACATGCAGACTACTTTTACAAATATTTGTGAAAGAATGGGGCGCTCAGCTCTGTGAATTCATCCATAAAACGACCGGGCAGTCAGCGGATGCTGAGGCGTATAGTGCGACGAGGTCACCAAATTTCTGCTGTCAATTTCTGCAGACCTTCAAACTTCATGTGGCCTTCAGATTAGTTCAAGAACAATGCACAGAGAGCTTGGTGGAATGGGTTTCCATGGCCGAGCAGCTGCATCCAAACTGTACATTACCAAGTACAATGCAAAGCATCGGATGCAGTGGTGTAAAGCACACTGCAACAGGACTCTGGAGCAGTGGAGACACATTCTGTGGAGTGAGAAATCACACTTTTCCATCTGGCAATCTGATGGTCGATTCTGGGTTGGACGAGGAGAACGACACTTGTTGGACTGTGTTGTACTGAGTGTGAAGTTTGGTGGAAGAAGAATATGGTGCGGTTGTTTTTCAGGAGCTGGGCTTGGCCCCTTAGTTCCAGTGAAAGGAACTCAAAATTCTTGAGCATACTAAGACATTTTGGAGAATTACAGGCTCCCAACATTGTGGGAACAGTTTGGAGCCAGCCTCTTCCTCATCCATCATGACTGTGCACCAGCGCACAAAGCAAGTCCATAAAGACGTGGATGGCAGAGTCTGGTGTGGATGAGTTTGACCGGCCTGCAGAAAGACCTGACCTCAATCCGATAGAACACCATTGGGATGAATTAGAGCAGAGACTGAGAGCCAGGCCTTCTCTTCCAACATCAGTGTTTAACCCCACAAATACACTTACAGAATGGTCAGAAATTCCCATCAACACACTCCTAAACCTTGTGGACAGCTTTCCCAGAAACGTTCAAGCTGGTATAGCTGCAAAGGGTGGACAAATGTCATATTAAAGCATATAGATTAGAAATGGGAGGCCACTTATGTTCATATGCGAATCAAGGCAGGTAAGCAAATACTTCTGGCAATATAGTCTAACTCTGACCTGTTAGTCAGTCAAGCATAAAAAAGTAAACTTACTTAAAGGATATAACCAGATAACCAGTGTTATCTCTGTTTAACAGACAACTCATGTGAGAGCATTTTTAAAAAAAATTGTATCTTTATAATCAAAATAACAAATTAGCATTCACACCAAGATGATTTCCTAAAAGCCATTAGCTGAAAATTGGCATATCTCATCATGGAGTCAAAAGGCTAAACAAAGGGCCAAAAGATGATTTACAACAGAAGAACACAATCTTATAGGATGAGGAAAGACCCAACAGAGTCCTGATGGCGGTCCTGAGTGATGTATCTGACCCTTCAGCCGATTTGTGTCCTGACTCCTGCTCATGGAAAGATGGCTGCCAAGAAGCTGTTCTTAAGGATCCACCTCAGACCCCAACATTATGATTTATTTATTATCATATTTTTAATACAATCTCTATTTTCTTGTTAATGAGAGATGGTTGAAGACTTTTGGTCCTATTAGTTTTGAATATATACTTGTCTAATGTGTTGGTTTGACCCTCTGTGTTTTGTTACCAGGCACTGCTGAAGGACCCCCTCTACATTGGGCTGAGGCATAAGAGAGTGCGAGGCCAAGCCTATGACGACCTGTTAGATGAATTTATGAAGGCCGTGTCAGACAGGTATAATGACACAGACATCATTTGATCACTTCCTGTATTCTGTCTGCTTTCATCATTTCGGCCCAGACAGTGCTCTGTGCTTTTAAAAGGAAAATGTTAAACAGTTTAACATGGTCATTGCATGCAAGGCAAAATAGCAAAACTTGTGGGATTAAGGGGTCTGAAATTGAAGTCACCACTGGTTATTCTTACCCTTTTAAGTTTCGGTTGCTAAGAAATATTGATTGGAACTCTTCTTTGTAGCTGAAGGTAATGTGTTTGAGAGGGAAGACAGTGATGTGACTGACTTTCAGAACCACAGAGGGTGAGCTGGCTGCTTTTTTGGGAAAAATAAAAGACATTTGTTGAATGTAAACAGGATAGAGAAACGTCAAAGTTGGTCATAATCACTATTTTAAACAGAGATGTTTATATGAGGGTTTGGTATGTGCTTTTCCTTGTTTACTGCACTAATCTAGCCCATGACAGGTATTTGATTATATGTCAGTCAAAGGGACTACAAGCTCCAGGATCTCAGGTTTACATGGTAAACCCTGTCTTAGCACCTAGATTCTCTTTGATTTGAAGGCACAATGAAGTTTTTTGTTCTTCATGTATAAGTTGACATTGACCTCTATCTTCTTTTTTCATTTTTGAATTGAATTAGGTGAGACCTGTTACTTCCTGTCGGGACAGTGCTTACTGCGGTCCTGTCCCTGTTAAGGCATCTGTATACGGTTTCTAAGCATGCACATCAGTATGTCTGTGTGTCATGGAAGAATCCCAACCCTGCAAATGCACACACATGCACACGCATGGGCCTGGTTAAGCCTCATCCAAATCCAGAGAGACGGGAGTGCAGAGAGAGGTCTGGGTCTGGGCCCCCTCCAGCTGGCAACAGGAAGCCATGGCTCTAATAACCGGGTAGCTTCCCAGCTACAAGGAACAGCCGTGCTTTTTCTTTTCCCCCACAGGAGCCAGATTGGCGGAAAATGCATAATTATGGGCTCAGAGATTCAATGAATGATTATAGTTCTGTTGCCTTTCAAGTAATATTCATGTTTAGTTTTCTAAGAAACTAAACATTGACTCATCATCAATAAGCTGAACGGGAACGATTTAAAAATACTTTTCAGTTCAAGTGATGCAATGTAGTATTTGATTTCACGCTGGCCTCCCATCTCCACAGTACAGGAGTCAGGTCCTGCTGGACAAAAAGCAAAGATTTTAGATCCTGCCCGAAATGAAAGAGAGGATCTACTGGTAATCTTCCTGCAGCACAAACTTTGTGTACTTTTTTCTGACTTCTGTCACCATTTGGCCCAACAGATCCTTAATGTATTTTTGTTGGTGTGTGCATCTCTGTATCAGTCCCAGAGGGATGTGAGATAAACCCATGACTAAATCAAGCATGAACCATCCTTTTTTTTCTCAATGCTACTGTATTTAGATTTATCAGCAGCGAGTTCTGGAAGTCATTTATATTTCCAGTTATCCCGGCCGAGTTATTATCCAGTCGGCACAAATGTTCATCTGCTTCTGTGCTGCATGTTGTTCGTTCTCCTCTTACTGACCTCCGTTAAACCTCACAAACCCTCTGAAAAACTGTGCTGGGATCAATATTCTGTAATTATCCTCCACCAAAAACTTGGCAGTGCTTCCGTATGTTCTACTCTAGGGTGCAGATTATTTTGGATCCCCTTATATTACCGCACACGTTCCTCCCCTAAAGCAAATTATGCTCAATAATCCATGCTGCAGAGCTGCCCAGGCCTTCCCCATCCACAGCCACCTTCTCCAGGGAGAAATGTGCAGAGGAGCAGCTTTTCTCCTTGTGAAACCGAGCTTGTCATCCTATCTCTGAGGATGAGTTCACGCATCCATCAAAGGAAACCCTCTGGAATGTGTGAACTTGTTATTTCAGTACCTACAGCTCATGACCATAGATGATGGAATGCACTGAAGCTCAATGAGAAAAAAACCCCACCTTTTCTCACTGGTGGAGAGCCTCCATCGCTGCAGATGCTACGCTCCATTACAAATAATCCCATGCTTGTAGGAGGTGGCTCCCAGTGAGATCACACCATCTAGACCAGTAAAATGCCACATTCTTGCCAAAGTCCACAACTCATTGTGTTTAAATCTGACTTGTTGATGGAAATTCAAGCGCAATGGAGGTAACCAGTTGACATCTACAGACATATGCCATCTCCAAGTCCATGACGAGACTTACGGATTAACCCTTTCATGTGTTGTGTCTACTACAGTGGACACCTTTTTCACAGTTGTTTTACAGTATATTCATGGGTGGGAATGAAACATTTGTAATTTTGCTGCTTCGGGGGACATCAGTAGGTCATGCAGTACACTGTCACTTACTGTTGAATGAATATTAATTTATATACATCCAAACACTGAAATAACCGAACTTTCTTTTGTGATTAACTGGAAAAGAAAACAATACAGACATATTTTTATAGGATATCCATATTTTAGAAACATGAAAAGCATATTTAATGAATGATTTTTAAAACATTTTCAATAAATAAATAAACAAAACTACAATCAATTAATAAAATCCAAAATATGACTAAGAAATAAAAAAGCATAATTGTATATGTCTATGAAAGTAAATTTCTTCTTTCACAAACCACGTGGCAGTGTTTCTTAATAATTCATGCATGAAAGGGTTAAACTTTCCTAAACCTTCCAGTATCCTCAAGATGCTGTAGCTGGTCCATTATTCCATCACCAGTATTACAAACAGTGTTGTGTTACCTGAATCTGAAGTTAAACCAACAACCCAACTCTCCTCTCAAGCGCCTGAACAAAATTCTACCAAACTCTTCCCATGGAGCTTTTTGTAGCCATTTCTATCCCAGTGAATCATCTGGCTGTCCAAATTATGTAAATGAAGACTTTCTTCAGAACACGTTGTCTTCTTACTCTGCTAAATGGCCCAGTTAAAACTGTCAAATGTCCACAGACACTGGACAGGAGTCAGCATGGCCACTCACTGGGCGGATCGACCTGAACACCCAGTGCTGTGACCCCCTGTATATTCTGAAACCTCTCCATTAGTACTGAGATAAAGAGCAGGTTGGTCTTTCGTCCGCTTTTGATGGAAGTAATCACTGTATACCAGATGAACAAGGATGCCTCCAGTATGTTTCCAGTGTGTTTCCATTTTCCGGAGTGAACCATTCACTACCACTGATAAGGTCCTTGTCAAGAAGTAATTTTACTGATTAAATGTTGAGGCTTATTATTTGAGTTTGTCCAGAAATATTCGACACTTTGATGCTCCTGAACTGTTTCTGAAGGATTGGATGAACAGACTTTTGGATGTTTTCCATACTAGTCTGAGTAGCCTGCAAAGCCTACAGGAATGCCTATTTAAACAAAAAAAAATCTTGGCACTGAGAATGAGGTCCAAGTGGTCAGATGGAGGGATGGATAGAAGAATAGACAGAGCAGCAGAGGAGAGGAGGAAGCAGGAGAAAGAATGCAGAATGTGTCTTTGTTTAATGGCGGCTCAGGGATTTAGAAATAATGTGTGCTGAGAGATGCTGGCCCTCTGGAGAGTGAGAGTGGGCTGGGGATTTATTAAGGCCTCGGCCACAAAGCCCCATAAGGACAGAGGTAACACACAACCTGTGTATGTGTGGTGTGTCCACACATATATGCACATAGATTCCACAGCTGTGTTTGGACAGAGCAGCCTTGTCTGTGACCTTTGTTGTGGTCCTCCCTGACTCCCTGCTGCCATCCCCAATGAATCTTTGGACCTCCTCTTCTGCTTTAACTCTCCCCTCAGCAGTCAAACCGTGAGGTCCTCATACTTCCTCGTTGCTGGAATTTCAGGTTTCATGAATCCGGATAATGTTTCCCAAAGAACTTGTTAAGTTTTCAGTACAGACAAAACACTAAATGTCTGAGTCATTCCACACATGGACATGAGGAATGTCTATATTCTCATATCTCCCGCCTTTATAATAAACGCCAGAAATAATGTCTGAAGCCACTCCTAATAAATTGTTCTGGTTTAGCCTAAGAAACCTTATAAGAGCAGCTTCAATCTGGAAAGTCTCTTTGCTTCTGTTAGGAGTATTATTGTGGTCAGTCATAAATCTCTGTGAAATAAAAGTTTAATGCACAGAGCGGTGCTGTGTTGTTCTCGGAGTGGCTCAGATTGGTTTGACAGCGCCGTAGCAGGGAAGGCTAGGCTGCGCTGCTCCGTTTGCATCCCAGGGAGTTCCTATTATTGGAATGATCAAAACGCTGCCTTTCATATGATAATTTATATTGTGTGAGTAAATGATGAATGAAATGAGCTTTCAGAGCCCTTCAAATAGCTGCTGAAAGGCTGTGATTCAGTGAGTTTTATATGAAACAATCTTTTTTATTTTATCAAAGCTGTTTTATTTCTGCGAATGTTAGCTGACCTTGTTTTGGGGTTTTTTCTCAAGTAACGTTTCTGGATATCTGGAGCTTCCTGTGCATTTTTTACTGGTTTCAAGTGATTGTGAAAGCAACAAAAATGAACATTTTCAATGTTTAAAGGGCAACTTCATGCCTGGGCTGGTAGTAAACTGTTGTTATGAGCAAAATTCTCTAATGTGCAAGCTTTATGAGCTCAAATGTCACTACACCTGAGGCATAACAGATTATCATTGATTCTCACCTATGTGTGTTCTAGTATTTTATTTAATTAAGATTACTTCTTATAGTTACTTCTTATAGACCCAACCATTAAGCTCTTGCATGCCAGCGATAGGAACAGCGAAAGGGAAATCCGGGACATTTTGGTTAGGGGCCATGTTGACTTAGTGTTCTCACACAGTTTCACATAGTAATTGATGGATATTGATACGCCCTTGTATTGAATACCTCTGCTCAGTGTAGCATGAACATGCTCAGGTAGCATGCAACGTTGATATTGAGAGGTATCCAGCTGGAGGAAATGCCATCACACTATGTTTCTGCTGGAAGGACTGCTTTCACAAGCTTTTATAAAAGTACAAATTCTTATGGCCCTTCACATTAAAAATCCCACCTGCTAACATCAGCTTCTTCGCAACCCTGAATCGGATTAAGAAATGAGAAATGAATGAATAAAACAAAAACATAAAGGGTTGAAATATATTAGAAATAAGAGACAAATACAAAAAATAATGATTGCTTTGCTTCTTTGTCCCACTTTCTTAGCTGTTGTGTGTTGTGAGCCAGTTACAATCCTCTAAAATAAATAGTAAACACTCTTTATTTTAGAAAGAAATATCTTATTGCTCCTCAAAACCAACTCACCATTCTTCTTATTTGCTAGCTCTACCCCCACGTGTGTGTCTAGCACTGTGCTTGCTTGTTTCCACTCGAGTGCGATAAATAATTGCACATATTTAAGGTGTTACTAGCTCTGCCGATTTCTGCCAATTCAAAACATCCTTTGGCACAGGATCCACAATAGATCTTTCCAGTTGAAACATCTGTATTTACTTTATTACAGTTACTGTTGACTTTATGTAAGCACAATCTCTGCATCTTCCTTTTTTGCTTTTGAGAAGCTGATGCATTTTTCAGAGCTCAGCCAGGAATACACTTGAGTGTTTTTATCTGTCCCGGCTTGCCTAAGTTATTGCTCTTCACAGAGCAGTCAGGCAAAGAAAACACTCCTCCCAGCAGACAAGGGACACCGAGCAAAAATCACCTTCAACAAAACAGAAGCTTTGTTCTTGGCAGAGCACACACATATTGTTAAAAGCACCGCCTCTGTCTTTATTGGTGTCGGCCTCAGACCAGAGATCTTTCCACAGTGAGATGATGCTTCTTTGTTCAGCACCACAGTCTGAGATAAGCACTCTGCAGTTTGTGGTCAGCGGAGAGCCGTAAATATGCATCTGTTTGCAGTTCAGTCGTCCTCAGATGCATGTCAGATGGCTTTGAAAAGATTTCAGTGTCTGTCAGGCCTCAAAATCCTCTATTTTTTTATCATACGATGAGAAAAGTTGCAGAACGTGAATGTGAACGGGATCTTCATCTTCCAGTGGGCTGCATTCACAAATCCGCTCTGCATCTTCATTTTAGGTCAATGTGAACTGATGTGACCTTTCAAGTAGCAAGCTTGCACCAGGACGATCCCAGAGGGCGCTGTGCCGGTGGTTGGGCGATGCCTCGTCTTTCCTCGCTTGTCGCCTGTCTCCGTCTCCTGCAGCCCAAACACAATGAAAAGTTTATAGCTCCCTTTTTGGCCTCATTACTCCTCCTCTTCGCACAGTCTCTCTGTGCTTCATTGCTGCTCGCTCCCTGATCGAAAACACATTTGTCTCCTCCACAGTGCTGGCTGAGAGTCAGCCACGCTGTCAGTGTCTGTATTAGGGCATCCGTGTCATGCTGCGTGTCACAGGGAAGGATAAACACCGACCCTGCGATGGCACTCTCTCATCAGGACATAAACTTTCATTACACCTGAACTCGGTTTGTTTCTCATCCTGCCGAGGTTTTCTTTTTTCTCTTCTTTCTTAAAACTTTGCTTCCGCTCAGCTCCATCCTCCTCCTCGCTAAAAAACCTAGGCTGTTTAGCAACCTCTGTCACTGGTGGGAAACAGCTTTACTGAGTAGCACTGCAAACATGCATAGCTATCTTTATAAGCTACAAGGTGGGGTTGTTATATGAAAAGAATGTAGGGTAACAGAAAGGAAACAAAGGAAACCACCGGGACAGGAAGGAGAAAAGAATGAAAAGAACTTGGAGTGTAAAAACCAAAGTGTTGAAGAGGGGCTTAAAATCAGAGGGTTAGGGTTTGTGTTACATTAGCTTACAGGCTGCAAGCAATGGGAGCTGCCTGAGAGCTCTGTTTCCTCAGTCTGTCCCCAATTTCCTCTGTCGCTCACTAAAATGTAGGCTGTGTTGTTTTTAATACCTCAGGCTGTCCTCACGTTGTTTCGTTGCTTTTAAACAAACTCCATTCATTTTAGAATGACTACCTGCACTTTATAATTCAACAAAAACATTTCTATTAATTCACAAGCACTATTCCCCCATTTACTTCATATATAAGGGGTGGGGTAAATTTCCATGTGTACAGCTTGCAAACATTCATATTAATTTTCAGCTGATGAAAGTAGCTGCCAGGTTTTCTGTTTGTCTGCTGTGAGATTCACCATATATTCAATAATTAAATATATTAGAGCTGTACCTGTTAAACATACAGTATTACTATTTATGGCAAAAGTGGCAAATTTATCTCTCAAAAGAAAAATCACTGTAAAAAGTCAGCTTCCAATCTCAAGGAAAAAAGTCCAAAGATGTTGCATATGTTGCTTAAAATAAGAAAAATCAACTGCCAAGAGAACAAGAAAAGTCGGTTTGCCAAGACTTAAAGAAGTTAGAATATCGGACCTCATCAACCCACTAGTACCTTAAAATGAGTGTTTCTTTACTAGTAACAAGTACAATCTTATTGATTCAAATATATGAGACTTCTTTTGTCTTGCTTGAAAAAAAACTTTGGAAATGCAATTTCACACCTGTGGTGTTGGTTTGTAACTACTGAACACTCATAATGGGTGATGAAATATCAGTAAAGAGTGCTAATATCCTATTGAGATCATTAAAGACAGAAACACTTAAAATAAGTTAAATACTAACATAAAACCTACTTAGTGAGAATAAACACCTCAGAAACATACATGATCTAAGATATTTCATCTTAATTAGATTTCAGGTTCTACAAGTATTACTGTAAGCATGTAAAATATACTGAAAAGTAAGAAATTAGACATGCCTTCTCTATTAACATGACTTAATATGACTAGTTACCCTGTTAACCTGGGGAGAAGTTTGTTGCAGAGCAGTTTGAGGTATTTTTGGGAGGATTTTTCTGTTTAAACCCAACCAAACTGACCACCTGTCATGGTCCCATATGACATATGAATTTTGGGCACATGAGAGGATGTGCTCTTCAGAATAAACCAGAGACACAGGAATATAAGAGTTCAGAGATACCTTTATTTTGTTTTATTTGCAGATAGCTTCTTTTTATCGAATAATGAGTACTGCAAAAAGCTTAAAGCAGACACTTCCGCAGTGACAGGTTCTGCAACAATCTTTAATATATACTTTCTCTGCATGAGCTTTGCAGACCTTGTTTCCTTTTCCAACAGCTGAAAAGCTTTATATCATCACAGCAACAGCGGCTGTCGCTTTGCAAACATCCAGTAAATTCCTGAACAAAAGTCCCATCTGCTGAAAGGCTCGGGAATCTGGAAATGCTTCTTGTCACTTCTAAATCTAATTTACAGACTTGTAATGTGGCTCTTATTTCTGTTGTATGATGTTTTGTGGGCTCTGACAGGCTCTGACCCTGTGTTGGTGTACTGACTGAATGAGATAGGTGGTCTGAGCAACATCTTGTAAAAGCGAGCGCTGCTGGTTTACTGGGTTGGCTGCGTGTTCTTTTCCTTCAAATGAGGTGTTTGTGTGATTCTGCTCCTTTATTAGACGTTTGACCTCCCTCAATGAAACTCCCGGTGAGGCACCGTCGTAAAGCTGAGCGAAACAGTTGTTTGTCAAATGACCAACGTCTGAAGCTGCTATATGATTGTAGGCATACATTTTATGGAAAGAACATTTATCTCCTTTAGATATGAGCTGAATTCAGAGCACTGTTACAGCTGTCAGGACTGAAGTAAAGTTTTTGAAAGCAGCACATTCCCTCCTGGTGTGTGTTTGTGTCGGCTGTTTGGTCAACTGTAATGACTGCAGCTCCTCTGTTTGCAGGTACGGCATGGACTGCCTGATTCAGTTTGAGGACTTTGCAAATGTCAACGCTTTCCGTCTGCTGAGCAAGTATCGCAACATGTACTGCACTTTCAATGACGACATCCAAGGTAGTTCATGAAAACAAGTCGATTCATGTGACTTTTTTTTTTTTGCCTTTATACAACTATTCACAGCAAAAAGGAAGGTTTGTCATATGGTATGTAACAATGAAAAACCCATCCTGAGACTAAATTCACTCAGGACACCAGGCGAGTTGGAGGATTTTAACACTGTCTGAATTATTTTAATAAAACTTCACCTTAAACCACAAGAGAATAACTCAAGTGGTTGTCTACTAACCTGAAGGTCGGAGGATCGATCCCTGGCCTCCCCAGACTACACACTGAAGAGTCCTTGGGCAAGACACTGAACCCCGTGTTACTTCCTCATGTGTGCTGTATATTGTGTGTTTATTAGTGTGAGTTAGTCAAAAGTATAAAACAAATCAAAGAGCTGTATGAGTGTGTGTGATTGGTGAATGTAAGATTTTGTGTAAAAGTGTTCTGAGATTTTTGTCCAGACAACTGTTACTCACCAGATATTTTCTCTTCCTTCAGACTATGAGATGGTTGAGTGTGAAAATCCCATAGATCAGCTCTTTCTGAAATACTGAGACCAACAACCGCATCACGTTCAAAGTCAATTAAAACCTCTTATTTCCTCATTCAGATGCTCAGTTTGACCTTAAGCTAGTCATTTTCACCATGTCTACATGACATGCTGTCATGTGATTGGTTGATTAAATATGTGTTTTGTTTTTTTTCATTTTGTAGTTTTTTATTTTTCGTTTGAAGAAGACAGTTCACAAACCTCTTCGCTGAGTTTCATATATATTCCACAATCTTCTTTTTCCCATTTCCCCCCAAACATGCAAACAAAAATTATAAACAAAAATAAATACATACAGAGACAGATGAAGAAAGGACAAAAAAAACCTTGTCTCAGTAATTAATGGCTGTGTTCTTTTTCATGTACCTTTATGTGGTCATACAATTAACAAAACCTTACATAAATAATCCCCACAACTAAAGCAACGCATCACCACTAAGTAAACACCAAAATAAAATAGAACCTTAAATTAGAAAGAAAGAATTAGTAATATTCTTATCTCAAATTTTAGAAATTAGATTTAAAAATTACATATATGTGTTAGCAACCAAAAGAACATTTGATATCATCTGATAAAGTGGCTTTACTGTATAACAACGAGAGAATCCACTGTTGAGTCATCTTGTTCAGTTTCTCTATTCATATCATACCTGGCGGTTAGAAACACACATGACTGTGATCTGATCTTAGTCTATTTATTTTTTCATCAAGAAAATACACCTGAATGTTTCCTCATTGAAAGACTCCTTTCATATCGGTATCGTTTCAGATCCATCCATCCGTCTCTTTCTTAGATCACTGCTGTTGCTTTTCAGTTTACACCTAAACAGAAGTGTCAGTAAAAGCTCATTTTACTCTTCTTCTGATTTAGGGACGGCTTCAGTGGCGGTAGCCGGACTCCTAGCTGCCCTTCGCATCACCAAAACCAAAATGTGCGACCATACCATTGTGTTTCAGGGGGCAGGAGAGGTAAGTGAAACTGGGTTAATAATGACTTCTGTTAGTGTCTTTATATTTACTTCTATTCAAAAATGGTAGTTTTTAATAGTCAAAATAGTTTGTTCCCTTCTGGAGCACACAGAGGTAAGTTCAGTACAATAATGCAGGATTTTTCTCTTCATGGCAATTAGCAGAGATTTATGTGAGATTCCTTGTGAAGCCAAAGCTGGTGTAGTGGTGCTGTGAAGCAGCTCCTGTGTTGATCTGCTCTTTTTCTGCTTTCCAGGCAGCGATGGGGATCGCGGAGCTCATCACCATGGCCATGGAGAAGGAGGGACTCACTAAAGAAGCAAGCCTGAAAAAGATCTGGATGGTGGATTCCAAGGGTCTCATTGTCAAGGTGTTTTGTTTTTTAGCAAACACAAATGTGTACAAAAACTATTCTGACAACTAGAACTGAGCTGATCTGGTCATTTGAACTTGTCTGTGACTTTTTAATGTTTTCATTCATTCTTGGATGTCTAATCTTGATCTCTCTGAACCTTCAGGGTCGGGACCACCTGACTCACGAGAAAGAGCAGTTTGCTCATGAGCATGCTCAGATGAAGAGGCTGGAGGATGTGGTCAGGGAGCTGAAGCCGACTGCTATCATTGGTAAAACAGCAAATCCTGACAATAAATGTTCATCCTGAGGATTTTTGGGTCATTTCACAAGAAGTACAGATGATCAACGGGATATTTGAGTTAAAACCCTGAAAAAGGAGCGATGGGGATCATGTGCAGTAATGATCTTCTGTCTCAGGTGTGGCGGCTGTTGCGGGGGCCTTCTCTGAGCAGATCATCAGGGACATGGCCTCCTTTAATGAACGGCCCATCATCTTCGCCCTCAGCAACCCGACCAGCAAAGCCGAATGCACTGCAGAGCAGTGCTACACCATCACAGAGGTGCTCAGAGTCGCATCTCAAAACATTTCTGTGAACGATTTACTGTTTTGTGAGGTAGTAGAGCCTTTCTGAACCGCTCTGTGCTGCAGGGACGTGGCATCTTTGCCAGTGGCAGCCCGTTTGACCCCATCACCCTGCCTGATGGGAGGACATTCTTCCCCGGTCAGGGAAACAATGCCTACATCTTCCCTGGAGTGGGGCTGGGCGTCATCGCCTGCGCCCTCAGACATATTCCTGAGGAAATCTTCCTTATTGCAGCAGAGGTAGGACACTGACATGAAACCCTTTTTATTAAAAGTAATGTCCCAAATTATATTCCCACTGTTTTGTGTTTGATAGGCTCTCGCTGCCCTGGTGAGAGAGAAGGACCTGGCAGAGGGAAGGCTGTATCCTCCTCTCAGCTCCATCAGGGATGTCTCTTTTAAACTGGCCGTCAAGGTGAGAACTCTGGTTGCAGCTTTAGCCTTGAGTCTATCTTACTGCATTTTTATACTTTAGAATGCCTTTTAGCCTTTTAGCCTTTGTTGTATTAGTGCAGGCAGCTTTTTTTATTTATTTTTTTGTCTTTTTGAATGCTTTTATGTTTTGCGATGTACAGCACATTAGTAACCTTGTGTTTTATACTGTAAATGTGCTTTATAAAGTGGATTGGATTGGTTTGAGTCTTGTGACACAACAAGGACTGTAATTTCCAAAACCTGTGTGTTGCAGATCATGGAGTATGCTTATGAGCATAAAATGGCCACACTTCGTCCAGAACCGTCCGACAAAGAAGCATACATTCGCTCACTGTCCTTTAGCACTGACTACGATGAGTTTGCTGTCGACTCATACAACTGGCCAGAAGACTGTATGACTGTGCAGTCGTGTAAACTTTAACGCTCTGGGTAGAGATCACACGAGCCCTGAATGGGCAAAGTAACCACTGACGTGCAGTATCATCACATGTGATGTTGGGATATGAGAGAAGCAGCGTGTAGAGTTTTCATCACTCATATGGCAACAACTCGGGTAGATTTATCTCCCACTTCAGAGTGGAAAAGCATAAAATACTGACAGGAGGGGAAATTATCAGTTCTGCAGAACCTGTGTAGTACTGAACCAGTGGTTCTTATCACTTTTTACAGTAAAATATCCAAGGGAAGTCCTTAATGGGATACTTTTAATTGTACTGTAATAGCCAGTGACTTTATGACTGTGTCAGCTGAAATCCAAAAACACTTTTCAAATAAAGATGATTTTGAATAAAATTTGTCTAATTATTGCATCTCTTATTAAAAATGATGAGAACTATTTTTTTTCCCGGTTGTTTCTTATGTGATCATCTCACTGAAACACACACTGATATCTTTATGGACATAATTAACATGATTTAGTCTTTCAGTTGCGTTTTTGTTGTGTAATCTTTAGTTTGATTCATTGTCAAACACTTCAGAGGGCTTTGCAAAGACAACTCTGAAATACACTGAACGTTACATGGGTGACGCTCTGGCTCCATCCAGAGGCCAGTTTATGCCAGTGTAAAACAATAGCAAGCTCAAAGTATGCTCTTATAACTCTGTGTTTGTTCAAGAAGGAAAGTTTTACAATAAGATTTCAACAAGAAGCTCATAAATTATTTATAGGCTTAATGAGAGTTGGTCAGTCCCAACAGGTAAAACTTCAGGCAACAAACTGTCACAATGTGAGGCGAGTCGCCAAAAAGCAGCAGGTGTGTCCAACTGTGTCATGTTCCAGCTATATATTCTCTCTTTTGCGTGGAGGGTTTTTAATTAATTAATCAATAACTATCCAGACAGTGAGTACCAGAGGCCTCAACTGGCTCCCAGCATGTCCCAGTCTAAGGTCAATAAATACAGTAAGAAAACAGACCAGTCAGCGTCCAGTGCTGCGCATCTCACCCGGGGCGACGTGACAAGAGACTCATTTTTTTACCCCCACTTTCCATCTTTCACCCAGCCTTTAAATCCCCAAACGAGGCCTGAGGCAGCCACCGCTCTGGCCTGGTGATCAATATGTCTCAATGTCAACACCATGTACTAATCGGTTTAGCTGTCTGGGCCATTAACGGCTAACCTTCTATTGGTGGCTAAATGTGCCTCAGACACAGTTTCATTAATTACATTTTATCTTTTACCTGTACTGTAGGCTCAGTAACGTTAAGTTATGTTAAAAATACTAATTGCATTCAGCCAGAGGTAATTTGTTTAAGCCTTCAGTAACTTGTGAAATTTAGAAAAGCAAATAATTTCATTTGACTGATATTTTATATTATTTATGTGTTACTAATAAGCAATTTTCAAAGTGTTACTTTAAATCTATTTTAGTAATTTTTTTCAGCCAACTATCCAACATTTGTGACTTAGCAAACTTAAGCTGCCAAATTTCATTCTTTCCGGCTAAACACTATTAGCCACTGTGTCTTTTACATTCAGCTTTTTCACCTTTCACATTATGCAATCATATGTAGTTCAGCTCATAAATGCAAACTCCATTGCTCAGTTTAGCTATGCTGTTATAAATGTGAACTTTATTCAGCCAGAGGTCATTCATTTAAGCTTTTAGCTAAAAGCTAAAACTTATAATAAGTAAAGCAAACTCTTTTATTTGACTGTTATTACATTATTGATGTGTTTTACTTCACTATTGGATGATTTTAGTACACTAACTATCCAACATTTATGACTGAGCAAACCTGAGCTGTTTTTTCTAAACTAACTGGCTTGTTTGATTTAGCAAATATATCAATCACTTTTAGCCACTGTCTGTTTTTTTTAATGGTTTCCAATTATACTTAGCCCAGCCCATTAGTGTTAACGCCATGCCTAAGTCAGTAATATTTAATCAGTTATTTTTAGCTTACTATTTCAGCTAATTTTATTTGTTAGTTTTAGTTTTTTCTTTATTAGATTTCTTTTAGCTAGAGGGGTCGTCTCATTTAGAGATTTAATATTAACACACACTCAATGGGCTATGTGTTATCAATTATTATAAAAGCAGAGTTATTATGTTATATAATACATAATATATAAGGGACATAAGGGATACATCTTGCTATTCAAGGGTGCATGTGCCTCTGATTGTTAGCTAAAACTGATTTAAAATTTTGTACTGTAAATTGTTGTTTGTGTATTTGTTTCCCAGCCCCCTGGTATCTTGCAGGTTTCAGACAGGCTGCATAGCAGCTTTAACCTTAAATCCTTTTGACCTTGTTTACAGTCACATTAAATGGCACCTTGTTAAGACTTTTTGATCGATGCCAATCAGTAAAAACTGCCCCAAGGGAATTTTGCGTGAGTCTGTCTACCCATCCTCCCAATCGCCTGTTTGTTTTTTACCATTCCCATCTGCACACCCACCATGCTGCACAACCAGTCAACAGAAGGCTTCTTTTATTAGAATAATTAATTAGTTAATTTTGTCTAGCTGGTTTACACTTTAACACCTTAATATGAGTTGCAAAAATATTACAATGGTTTATGCTAATTCTGTAAAACTGTAATAGAAAGTAAAATATTACAGGTCAGAATCTGACACCAGCTGCTCAGGGAAGTCCTTCAGTGAAGTAAACTCCTAAAAGAGACAAGCAGAGGGCTCTCGAGTCTTCTCCATGAGCAGTAAAAGTAAAAGGTTGTAAAGGCCCTGCTGTGCAGCTATTATCAGTTTCCCATACCAGTAATTACATCTGCTGCAGTTGCTAAGGCAGCAATACAATGATCTATTCAGCAGCACTCTGTGCTCTTTCTACCTGCAGTATCGTCATATATTGAACAGACTCCTGTTATGTTTCTGCTTTATGTCTGCCAGGGCATGTGGAGGGTAATGCATAGAGCCAAAGATAAAGGTTGATACCTCCTGTGAGTGGATGAAGTAATTCTTCATTCAAACATCTTTACATTTAGACGGTGTCACTGCCATGAGGGTTCCTACTTTTATTATTAATATTGTGTAGTATTGATGAACATTGCTGCACTTTATTGGGAGCTATTGAACTGTGGAAGTCCCACCTATCAGTTATGAGGTTAAGAAAGAAAGTAGATTTATGAAGATAAAATTAAAAGCAGATGGAAAAGTGTCTTTTCTATTAAAAACTGACCTTGAATTAATTGTAAGTACATAAAACTCTGTAGGCTCACACAGAGCCACAAGCCTTGACAACTAAGGAAAGTCAGTTTTTTCACCCCGCCACCTAATGTTACTTCTTTGAATTGTAAGGTGTTGCTGGACAAAAGTATAAACTTCAAGGATTTTCTATGCTGCTCTTTCCTCTCGCTCACTGAGGGCAATATTTTGCAGAAAATGTCGTGAAAGTTGAAACATTTCTTTTCAATTTATCAAATTAAATTAAAAATACCTTCTTAATCCCAGAGGGCATTGCAGTGTTGTCCAGGTTTTCCTTCTTTCTGCAGGCAGGAGTGACCTCACGTCCGTTTCTGTCCTGCACTGGACTTCGCAAAGCCTAACGCTGAACACGATGTAGAAGATGTGAAGAATCTTTCATCATCTTCAGCAGCTTATGCAGCATTTTTCTGGTTAATCAGCAGCTCCAGAGTTATCCCCAGCACAGAACCTCCTTTCTTCAGCAGTTTTTTCAGCTTTTTTAGATCTCAAACTTACAAAAGATATGCAGCGTCTTGTGCAGACAGAGTGAGCTTTGTAGAGTCTGCTCTGTCCCTTCTTGTAGATGTGTTGCATTTCCACTCCAGTCTATTGTCCAGCTGAACTCCAAGTTACTTGTATTCCTCCACTACCTCCACCCTATCCCAGGATGCAACATTTTGTTTGCTCTTCTTCCTCCTGAAGTCAAGATGAGGTGAATATTTCTGCACCATCTCAGAAACTGACTGACCAGTTCCCTGTACTCAGCTCATTCAATCACTGATACACAGCCGCAGCGTAAGCAGAGTATTTCTGCAGGTGACAGGACTCAGAGTTGTACTGGATGTCTGAGGTGAACAGAAACAGTCCCTTCCACCTTTTCTGCTGACCACCATCTTTCAGTCGCACATAATCAGATTACAGAGCACAACCAGTCGATATGAAAGGAAAGAAGCTGACATGTAACTTTCCTTTGAAATAAACTTTTTCATGATATGAAAGGATCACCGCACAATAGCTGTATTGGAAGATGAACTAGCATTCCTCATCTCCACTTTTCATTAAAGGCTTCATTTACTAACTAACTTTCCTCTTGTAGCACAACTTTTTCATCAAAGATGAGTTTTGTAGAAGCCACCATGTCAGGGGGGCAGGGTGTTGTAAAGACAGTTGTGTTAGAAACTCCATGTTGCCTTTTTATTTTAATGGTAAATACACCATTGCCACTTTATCTCACTCCACCTGAAACAAACAGAAACCCTGTTGTGAGTCTTTTCGGGACAGAAAGCATCTATTGATACAGTTTTTATGTTGCTAGTGTGACAGAGTGAGTCCGACTGATGATGCACCCTGGCTATAAGGCCACAGGACCTTTGGCTGAGAGGTCAGTGCACATGGCTTTCACCCAGGGGGTAGTGGGATCAGTCCCTGCCTTGGCCCTCCTTTGTCCTGCCATACTAGGACTGATAAACCACTAATCAGTATTTTCTGCTTTTGATGATCCTTTTTTGCATTTATCTTACTGTAACTGTGAAGCAGAGAAGCTTAACGTAAGAAGCATCCTTACTGAGTGCATGTAAACAAATCTCCATTTATAATTACCATCTATAGACTGATAAACAAGCAAAGGGGAACTTAACTCCTGGGACCAAAGATGATGTCATCACAGTATGTAGTGTATAGCATTTGCCGTAATAGAAGTCTTGGCAGTATTTGTGTGGTAAGAGAGCCAAGGTTGCTACACAGAGTGACCTTTCTTTCCTCAGCAAATTCAGCAGTCTGCCTGGCTGGTGGTCGACTGAATGAGGACTACTATTAAGAAACCACCTCTGTTCCGCGGCTTCCCACTGTTCGGCCGTCCCCATGACTTATTCTGAGAGTAATTCAGGAAGACGTCTCTGTCTCACAGACAGTTCGTGAGGCCTGCACGTCGCACAGGTTTTAGCCTGAGAGGCAGTGGTGGGCGCAGGTTTTCAACAGCCTGTTGTTTCTCGGGCGGGTACCATGCACGGATACCAAGCAGGAGCTCCAACGCCTTGACAACTTTTCCATAATTAGACGAGGCCCTGCACTTAGCATGGGGGATTCTTACGCCGAAATCTAACATGACATGTGTGATCACGACCCAAAGTCGTGTTTAATTAATTTTTGTTGCAACACACGGCGTGCAGACATCTTTCCCTGCAGCTGTCATCATGAGAGAAAAACAGCATCCTACTAAAACAGGCCACGCAAGCTCTTACATGTTTTAGATAAGAAATTAAACAGGTGGAACGTCCCGTTTTGTTTATTACAAAGACTCTGTTCACCAATTTAAAATGCCAGATTACAGAAATCCAACATGTTCTAACCTATTTTAGTAGAATTTCTCTGCAGTACGTTGCCTTTAGCTGTTCAGCATGTCTTTGCCGCCTTTTGAATGTCGGCACATGCTAGCCAGGCTTGTGCTTATTATTCCCCTGCAAGCTCCAGATGGATCAACACATGCTGAAAATATGACAAGCAAGACATTTGCATGTGACCTAAATCGCTCATTTCTGCTTCACCATGCAAACAAGACAGTCCAAAGAATTAACTGAACTTGGATGAGGAAATTAGCAGTGATACGTTTTACCCCTTCTGACCTGAGTGGCAGGCTTACAGCTCAGTTAGATCAACATGTACATATATAGACCAGGAAGTACTCTGTGAATGTGTGTATGAATGGGTGAATGAGGCTTGTAGTGTAAAACTATTTGAGCGGTTAAGAAGAGAGTTTAACATTTAGTATTTAAACCTCAAATAAATCTGTAAATATAGTTCCAGGTCCAATATCTTTAGTTAAAATCCTAAAAAGCCATTTGTGATTCATTTAATTTCAGCTTCAGTCATTAATTGTGCCAATTCTCTACAAAATCATATTAAGGCACTTTACAGACATTCAGTTCAAGCCAAATCATTGATCCAATTTGAACAAATCCCTATTGGTTTATAATAAAATGATACCAGGCTAAGGAAAATCATTGGATTTCATTGGATTTTGTCTTTGTTTCAGTCCCTCATCCTGAATGAAGCACTCTATCAAATTAAAGATGCAGTTTGCAACAAAATTAAAGGTCAATGAAAGAAAAATGTCATTTTTAATTACCTAAAATTTTTTCAAATAATATCTAATTACTTCAGTAAAATAAAAGACATCTGTCTACTTACCATGGGTCACATGAAACTGCTATACAGCATGTCCCAGTGTTTTTACTACGGTGTCTCTGAATGGAAAAAACAACTCTAAGTGTGAAGTGAGAACCATTTGAGCTTTAAAACTGACATAATGCAGCTGTTTGGGCATCATTTGAGATGAGTATACCACATTAAAGATCCATAGAAGAATATAGTTACCTGTAGTTCAGTCATGCTGGATCCACTCATAGATGCAAACATATTTATGACAAGAAGAATTTTGATCACTGACGGCCATCGTCCAAAAGATGTAACAAATTCTAACACAGGTTATGTTTAAGTCTAATTTGTTTTGGTTTATGTGTGTGAAGTATTTACTAATCTGTTTATGAGTCTAAAAAACCCATATAGAGAATAATTTGCTCAGACTGGACTAGATAGAACAAACACATCTTTAATGAACTGCATTGTATAATGTAATATCTCATACATGTGCCCCTTTTTTAAAAAAGTAATTTGCTTCGTGTGTTTTTCTAAAACTGAATCCCTTTTCCAGCAAGCATGAACCTGCTCCAAAACAAACAGCACTTATCAACAAAGAAGGGTAAGCCCACCATCACACTTGATGCACTCATGACCAGTAAGAGAGCATTGATGTTAAGGCTGAATACACTCTGCTGCACACTATTGGCTGAAATTACATTTAGCACGCATGCGTTTTGAAATATTAACATGCATGTTTTTGCAACAATAGCCTTTGCAATTGTTCTCTTGATCTTCATTAATTCTGTAATTGTTCGCCGCCAATGATTGACTGCCAAGTTTTGTAAACATCAAAGCATTTCTCCCTTTTCTCTGAAACCAGACACAACCCATTAAATTTACATGCATATTGCATCTTGAGCTCAATAAGTTGCCTAATTATTTGTGAGAGGCAACAACAGCTTCTGGTTGTTATGGGTCTAGAAACTAGTTTATTTTCTTTCAGCTTGTGTGGTTATGGTGCCTGTCCTATCGCACACATATGTGTGTGTGTGTCACCGATTGACAACAGTGAGGAGCATGTGATGGTAATGCAGCCTCCAGTACTCTCCTGGCCCATTAATGGCCAGGTTCCCTTTGATGTGGTCAACATGAGCATGGGGCTCGTTTTTTTTTGTTTTTCTTTTTCCACATCAGTTGCAGCATGTAAATCCGTCTGCTGTGTTGTCTCCTCCACTGCTCCACCTGAGTTCATACACCGGACAGATAAATTGATAAACTTACTAGCTGTGGTGGTCCTGCATACCATTCCAGTATCAGTTTAACTTTATATTGCGACAATTCAAAACAAAAACAAACAAATCTGTTACCTGAGCCACATTAGTCCAGTTTTAACTGTCTGTGTCTGGCCCTGTGATAGCTTGATGCTCTGTCCTGGAAGGACCCCCACCCCCCACAACACAACACTAACATAAGCAGAAATATATATATATATATAGAAAATGGATGGAAGGACAATAACTAAAAGTATGGTTAAGTGTCACCATAACCAGCTTAATCTTGTCAAAAAGGTACATTTTAAGCATAATATGAAAGGTACATCGGGAGTCTGTTTACTGAACCCAAACTGTGACCTGCTAATACTGTCCAGTCTGCTGTGGGGCGAAGTATCCTCAGGACAGAAATTGAAAGGCTTGTATGCAGTTCAAATTATGTTCAAACAGTTGCATTGAAGTCAGATTGTCTTATTTGAGGGGTTGCATGTTTAAAGGATTAAATTATAATTAAGTCTTACTGCCTGAAACACCAAATCAACACAGATTCAGAAGTGTCAAGAAACCTCTAACCGGGTTTCCTTTTATCAGCAGCTACACAGCTGGAATAACATTTAATAACAGAGAAAAGGGGACTTCTGCCAGCATGTACAATGTGTAACTGGATTGCCAATGCGTAGAATGAGGTACACAGGAAGACCTGGGACCCACACTACAAATCAGGAGTGATGCTTACTGAGGTAACTTCAGATTCAGCTGTGGATTATCTATGCTGAATCTATTATAAATAAAGGCTAAATGAAAAAAAATCATTATAAAGCTAGTTCACTTCTAACTAGGATTGTATTGTATTACCAGAGCAACTTATGGTGGAAGAGATAAAAGATCAACACATGTAAAAGCATCCCCTCCTCACCATGCAATTCTGTTTGGAAATGAAGAAAGATAAAAGGTATCAATCAATGCACAGACAATGAGAGTCATTAGCTGATGCTTTTCTCCAAAGCTACTTACATCTGTTTGTGAGAACAACACTAGCAAGAACTCAAACAGGAGGGCACACTATCAACAAGTGGTAGTAAGACTGCTTTGAGTCCAGTTGGACTCAGGTGCTGCTGGGTAATGTTAGTGTCGGTGCTTTTTTTTGTTTCCTTCCGTCTCCCTACAATTGTCCCTTTGTTCATTATGAAATCACTATTTCATCACACAACATCCTTTTAGGTGTAAGGGTACGCAGCTCATGGCTGAGTTGTGCTAAAGAGTAGCTGGACAAATCTAGAAGAGTTAAGCTAAGTGTGAAAATGATCCTTGAACAGTTGAGTCTTTATCTTGCTTGGATAAAGATAAAGTTGATAGGGACTCTGCGGATTGGACAGAGTTTGCCAGATTGTTCCACCAACAGGAAACAACAGAAGAAAAGAGTCCAACTGACTTTGTGCCACATTTTGGTGGGAGCCTTTGGCATCTTTTACAGGCTGAGCGTAGCTATGGAGAGGGAGTGTAGCTTTGTATTAAGGAGAGAAGGTAAACAGGAGCTGTTTGGGTTGCTGTTTTATAAGCCAGAAGCAGAGCTTTAAATTGGATGTGCTGCAACAGGAAGCCAGTGAGGAGCGGTCGGCAGCAGAGTGACGTGAGTTCTTTTGGGATGGTTGAAGAGCAGTCGTGCTGCTGCAGTCTGAATCATCTGCAGAGGTTTAACTGAGCATGCAGGCAGGCCAGCCAGGAAGGAACGGCAGTAGTCAAACTGTGAAATGCCAGAAGTAAAAGCTGTGCTGTGTAATCTGTCAGCGAGGGTCTGATCCTCCTGATGCTGTAGAGAACAAATAGGCAAGACCAGCATGGCAACATGGACTTAAAGATCAGCTGATGGAACCAAGATTCCTTGCAGAAGATGAAGGCACAAGTGTGACCGAATCGAGCTGCATGCTTATTTGTGTGGGCTGGACAGACAATAAGCACGGTCTGACAGATTGTCTGACAGGTTGTGTCGTCAAGAGGTAAAGGAAAGAAAAGTTGATTGTCATCTGCATAGCAGAGGAAGTGAAAGAGAGGCCCAGAGAGCTGATTACTGCACCGAGTGATGTGTATAGTGAAAAGAGGAGAGGGCCATGCACCGAACCCTGAGGCATCCCTGTTTTCAACCTATGTAATCTGGACACTCCCCTTCGCCAAGTTACTCTGAAGGATCTTCCCATGAGGTAGTACATGAACAACGAGAGGACCAGTCCTGCAAGGCCAAGGTGGAGAGAAATATCTGGATGACCGTGTCAAAGGCAGAAGACAGGTCCAGCAATATAATGACTGAGAATTGGCCAGCGGATCTCAGGGACTCAGTGACTGACGGGAGAGCAGTTTCAGTGGAGTGGCCTCCTCTAAAGCCAGACTGAAATGGACTGAACAGGTCGTTGTTGTGGAGTAACTGAGGGTGGTGGAGATAGAAGAGAGTTAACAGCTGTTGTATGTTCTGATCATGTTCTGATAAAAGTCTCTGTAACTCTCTTAAAGTTAGATATTAATTGCGTTACTTGTCCGTTAGGAATGTGAATCTGACAACAACTTCAGTTTGATTCAGGTTATTGGTGTGATGATTCGATTCTATATCGATACTCAGTTCCAACTGATCTCAGTTTACAATGAATAGTCTTTTAGTAACAAACGGTGCCAATTTAGGGATTAACACATTCCTCTATAAGGTAGAAAGAGCTCTTAAAGGAATTTTTTTATTAGTTTAATGAAAACAGGTAATGTTCGACGTAAAAAAGGAGGTTTTCAAGGTTATTAAGCGATTTGAAAATTTTAACAACACAGAGGCAATCTTTTTTTAAAAAGGTGGTATTTAGTTTTCCTTACAGTGCAAACTCTTACATTTCTTTCTCATTTAACTGTGGCTTTGAATCGGTTAAATACCTTTCTTGAAAATTTTGGATCACTTCAGAATCTTAATGAATAAGAATCTCAATTCTGATGTGAAGCGTTTTTCTCTGCCTCCCTAATGTCTGTAGAAGATAATACTTAAAACGTAATACTGGATGGTTGAAGTCTTGTATGTTCAGAGATGGTGTTTTTCATATCTTGGTTGTAGCCAGTGGTAATTGAATACTCTTTTGTTTAAAACCATTTCAGACTCAAAAGGAATTCTCATTTTCTCTGCTATAGTGCTTTAAACCAGGAAACTACGCTTCAGTAAAATGACTCTGCCACGACTGCTGAGTTTATTTCTCAAGTAATCTGTTCTTTGGATGAAAAATCCCAAAGTGAGACGTACAATCCACTGTGGTTTTTCTTGATTACCCACCATTGACCAGAACCATTACCTGATCAAGCTCAGAGGCAGATATGCCCCCTGATAGTGTATTATTTTTAGTTATTCTCTCTTTTTTGGAAGTTGAAATCTAATATTTTTCCCCATTAGAAGGCCTACTTTTAGCAATGCAAGTACAAAGTGCAAAACTGTGGTTTTCCTAGGTTATTCGTCTGCTAGGTCATTCTGCAACACCCGCCCTCACCCCCACCCCAGACTTTTATCTGGGCCCCCCCAGGGGTCCCCCAAGTTTGGGAACCACTGTCTTAAATTTTGTTAAGCCTCCTGTGGGCCACGTGATACGGTCCAGATGTCAGCAAGTATTTTGTTGGCCAGAAGTGGTCCTAATAGCCTATGTGAAGCCTTCATAATGGAATTTACCCTCAGTCAGCTGTTTTCTGTCAACCCAACGGCCTCCCTTCTCACCATGAACAGCCAATCATTGTACACTCACTGAAACACCAGACACCGATTCAGTGTGTTGAAAAACTGTCCCAGTGGCCAATTCTTATCCATGTCTGTACTATCAGAATGAGCTGAAGCTGATAAATTCGATATTTAGTTAATACCATGAGCCAAAAACACTTGATGGTGCATTTCACAGCTTCTGTCTTTCACTGCAGCAGCAGTCTCATGACAGATCACTGAACACCTGTTGTTCCAGGGAAATCTACGTAGAAACTGTACAATAAAGGCTCAAACACTATTTGAGAGCTTTGTTTTTCTGCTTCACTTCTCTATACGGTAAAGTTCCTGGCATGCAAACTGATGATGTTTCCACTGCCGTGACCATGATACAGTGTCGAAGCTCAGAACATAATTGCATCAACAGCTGCCACTCTTTGCCAGGAGACCAGGACAAAAAGGGCCATATAATGGAGAAGGAGGGGTTGGTGTTAAAACCCTGCTGTTTAAGTGAGAGACTGCTGGTTTAAATCCTGACCTCTGCTGTCTTTCACACAATCCTTACCGTTTTTAACATAGACTACTTACTATTCCATGAGGACTTACGATGACTAACTTAGCTACTGGTTGCTAATGACTACAATTAAAAGTCAAAAAGTTGTTGGAGTTGCTCAATTAATATTCATTGTTTCTGTCTTACGACACGATGTCACCAGACACAGAAAGTGAAACAACAGGTTTTATCGCTGGACTGTGAAAGTATTCCATGTAAACATTCTTTTACCATTTCTGCTGAGACTTCCAGTTCATCTCACTTATCTGTCTGTCTCAGCCCTATTCACCCTTTACTGTGGCTTCCTGCCATGACAGACCACAGCTTCAGTACCTGCTTTTGAGTTCACAATGCTGCAGAGAGGACGAACCCGACTACATTTGCCCCGGAACGACACTGTTGACCATTTAAAAAGCCCTGACAGCCTCTTCACATCGCCACCTTGGGTTGAGCCAGTCCAGCCATCAGGTCCTTGGTGGTGAATTCGTAACAGGCTCGAGCAGAAGGTCCCGATATCTCTTACAAATACAAATTCAAATGTTATTGATTTATATAGCACTTTTCATACAGATAAGTAAAACAAAGTGCTTAACATAAAAACATACAACACAAAAAAATTCTAAAAAAAACATCTAAACTTACCCCCGCCCCATGAGGAAACCACTGGAGTTTATAAACTATAAAATGGTAAAAAGCAGACAAAGAGAGAAAGAAAACAATAAACTTGTAGCAGTACGATAAAACAAAAAATCACTGAAAGACTAAAATAGAGAATAAACAATTAACAATCTAAAGCATTAATAAAATAAATATGAAGTCCTTAAAAATAGATTATTAATTAGGTAAAATTCAGCTAAAAACTGAAAAGGTAGGTCTTGACCCTCTTCTTAAAAGGATCAACAGTCTCTGTGACCTTGGGGCCATAGTGATAGAAGGGTCTGGTTTTGACTCTGGGAACAACTAAAGGACCAGTTCCAGAGGACCTGACCAGGGTCAGCGAGGGTTCAGAAGGCCCAAGACCATTACAACATTTAAACCACTACAAAGCAGTGACCATTTGTTTTCGTCCTTCTCACAGGTCTGATTAAATTATTTTGGAATGTAAAATAACAGAACCCGTTTAAAATAAATTCACTTTTATCAGAGCAGTAAATTTCTCCATGATAATAGTCAAACATACAGCCTAAACCCCAACGGGTGCTGAAAATAGGAATTTGCTGTGCAAGGTGCTGAATGTCTCACTGTCCTGCATGTAGTGAGCACCCGGTCAGGCTCTCGACCTTGTCCAAAGCTTTCTGTGGTATCCTTCACAGCAGAACCAAAATCTCATGAAAACACTCAGAGAAAGTGGCACAGGTCAGATTATTTCATGAACACAAACAAATATAAGCAGAATAGACCTGTGGATGGAAACAGCAGGCGGCTCTGGCTGAGTGTTTGTGCCCTGTCTTAGTAAGTGTGTCCATCCCCTGCAGGCTACATATAGGTGGATAGCTAATTATCTTTTGTTGGTAGGCACAATGGCCTGGAGGCCAGGCCGCACCGGCCCGCCAGCCTCCAGCACAATACCTGTAAACAGTGAGTAACTAATTACAAAGCTGGCCTGGCATGATTGTATCATGTATTGATTGTATTGTATCACAATGGCAAAGCTGATGAATAGGGAGGTGGGTTTTTAATCAGAGAAGCTTCGTCTGTTGAAAGGTGAGAGCTTGTTTCAGACATGGATCATATCAGAGTTGTTCTCAAACCACAGGTGCTTCCATTAATTCTGGTTTAAAGGGAGAGTATTTACACAACTAACTTTATATAAATGTATTTAATTCATTTTATTTCTTCATTTGCACAAAAAAATTAACAACAAATACATTTATAACAAAAATTTAAATAAAATATTGAGGGGGGAAAGAGAGGACCATAAAGTCCTAGAGAACCAAACAAACCAACAAAGTAGTTTGGGTTGACTGACACCTCCTTGGTCCTCTTCCAGCCATGCTCACGTTAGCTAACATATACTAGGCTAACATACTGCCATTATAACTAACACGTGCTCGCGTGCACAATCTCACAATGTCACAGTCTCACCACACACTCACTCACCCAAACGTGTCCCTCATTCACTGTCTTGCATCTGCACAATAGATAATTACTCTCAAAACTCACAAAACTGCTTATCAAAGAAAATATATTCAAAACTTACCTGTTTTTCTTAGACGTGTGATTGACAGATGACGTATCCTGATATCATTTGGCGGATGATCGTGCACAGGCTGAGATATAATCTGTGCACCAGCACTATTCAATGCGGGGGAAAAAATCACACTTTCAGCACAGATTTACTTGAAAATAAGATTTTGTACAAAATTTGGCATACATTATCTGATAGGTGAGTAATTACACTAATCTTATGTCCCATAGTGGGCTCAGATTCATTTTTTCTTTTCTGTATACCTTTAGGTTCAAACTTAGACTCTGGGGCAGTTACCTGATACTTATCATTAGCTGGGCTGCTAGCTGCCTGCCCAGCTAAATACTGGAGCCATCTTGAAAATTCCTTTCTCTATCACTCACATGTATGAAAGGAAAGATGAAAACAGACCCCAGGTTAAAATAAGTTAAAATCTCCTTTAAGAAACAGGCTTAAAGACTCCAGAGGGAAGGCTCTCTATATTGGACTGTGTTTTGGGTGGCATAAGTTCTACAACAAGGTAAGTTCAAGTATCTGCAGAGCCTGGCGGATTAGGCATGGACTTCTGAAGAAAACGTAAAATAAATGGTTATAAGCTATATGCTTAACATGAACACCTGCAAATATGTATACCTGAAGGTACAGATTAAATAAATATTTACATTAAATATTGTCACAATGTTTTTCCTGAAGAGAGGAGCAGAAGAAGAAAATCAAATTAGAAGTTTATAAATCTTAGAAACGTCTTTTGTAAGAGTAAAATATTATTCAGATATGTTTAGCATGTAGCATGTAGCACTCCAGACAACATTGGAGTAAATGTGGATCAATTAAACTGTAATATAGTCTCAACATGGATGTGATAAGGAGAAAAATCTGCTCAGAATACCTGCAAATTTCATAATTTCTCTACAGACATGGTGAGTGTTACAGTAAATGTCTTTTGTTTGAGTCACTTAACTAAGCATTTATAGATACTGCTGCACCTGATTATCTCTTTTACTTTCTGAGCAGAAAATCATAAAATAAGTTTTTTGCATATTACAAATTAAACTCAAAATGATATTAATGTTATTATGTATCAGCACTGAGTAATGTTTCGCTAAAATAAGCCTCAAAGTCTTACTATATTGTCTTCTATATGGCAGAAGAGTGGAAATGTCCTTCATATAAGTCACCAAGTCTACATCCGTTAGTCACCTCCACCCACCCGGATGTCTGATGTGATGAGAAAGACCGAAGTCTAAAAAAAGAGCCTTGCATAGCTCACACTTCATTGCATAACAGTAATCCAGTCAGATAAACAAAAGTCAACAAGTTTTGCCGGATGCTCCAGCCGCTGCATGCCCACCACAAATTCACAAGCTCCCTGTCAACCAGTTAGCTCCCATTACTGTGAGCGGCTGTGGCTCAGTGGATAGAGCCGTCGCCTACTAAAACAGTCGGCGGTTCGATTCCACTCCGGTACATGTCGAAGTGTCCTTGGGCAAGACACTGAACCCTACCTTGCCTCCCGATGTGCCTATCGGGGGAATGAACGTGTATGAATGTTAGCTCCAAAGCACCCAGTATGATTCAATATAGGTGCTGTGTGAATGGGTATGAATGGGTGAATGAGATATGTCATGTAAAGCGCTTTGAGTGGTTGTGACTAGAAAAGCGCTATACAAGTACAGTCCATTTACCATTTAGCCCTGATGTCACCAACTCTGTCTTTATGGGACTTTTTAAAATTAGACTCAGAAATGTGCCTCTGCTTTCTCTCATGCGCTATAAAGATTGTCAGCTGTGTCCCAGTGTCCCCCTCTGCCCTCACATACACTCCCCATCTCTTCCCTCTCCTCTCACTCAGTGGGTGGGTTCTACTTTTCTGTAATTTCTCCGTGTTTGCACAGCCAGCCTGTATGCTGAGCCGCTGGCTGGTTATTGTGTTATTTGTTATTGCTTCACATCTCGTAGATGCAGTTGTCGAGCTGTACTGAAGGTCACTGCACAACCACTGAACAACCTCTCTGAAGGAAGCAAGAGTGAAAAGTAACATGTATGAAACATATACACAACCATCACTGTTTGCCAGGTGTGACATGAAGGACATGAACAGCTAACTGTTAGGCTGCATCGTACATGTTTATGATAATCCATTTCTCACTCCTTTTTGTTAAACTACTTCATTTATAGGCAAAAATTTGTGTGCCGAACCAAACCTACTGGAGCAAACGGGCCTTTTTTTTTAGATGTGAGTTACCAATATAGATTTAGTGTAGATTTACAGTAGATTTACAACTCCTGTACTGTACCTATGCTTTCATTGTGCTTGTGATCCATGGGAAGCTCACATCAGTTCTGCATGAACACATGAGCTCTTTGTGTGTTTGTATGTGTATGTATATACATTTATCTTTATTACTTTGCAAAGGAACACATATTAAACAGACAGAATTAACCAACTGAACCCGTATCCCTACTTATTCAAAGAATCCTCTCATAGAGCTCCTAACTTAGCCGTAAAATTCCTTGCAAGGAATCTTAGCTTGGGAGTGATCCCAGAACACTCAGAGACCTCTGAGCAAGGAATTGACAGAAACTCATATCTTAGTGAGGAGGTGTGGCTGACCCTGTTGCTAGGTATGAGTCATCAATTCAAGAGCTGTGATTGGTTAACTGAGAACTGGTTGTCAGAGAGGCATTGCACTTGACAATATTGGGCCAAGGTTGAACCCTTATTGATCAACCCAATAGGCTCCAGTCCCATGTCAAGACTATGTTATAGTAAACTATAATCCACATAAAATGGTAAAATTAGTAGCAGGATGCATACTAGACCCACTCCCAAATGGTTCCACAAAATGTGTCACAACCCAGGCCCACTTCACATAGCAAAACATTTAGTTAATCATCAACTGACACTGTGGAAATTCTTGCAAATGACAATTGACTGGGACATGATGTCCCTCGAACAGCTAAGGCCACTTTAAGAAAAGGATTCTGGCATCATGTGTGGAACTTTGCCATTTAGCAACAATGTCCAGAATAGAGTGGTCTGTTGCCAAATGTTAAAGACGATATGGACATTGATACTGTAAATCTCTTTCTGTTTACATAGATAGCGTCATCTTATGACAGTGCTATTATGCGAACATGTGTCCCATCAATTATACCCACAACACCAGGGAATCCTGCCTTGCCATGAATGCCCTTTTGTGTGCTTGTAAATTGCGTGCATCAAGAGGAAAGTACACAAATTGTGGCACAACCTGGGGTTGTGACAATGCTGTTTGGGTTATGACCCTGCTGATGGAGGAATGTGATTGGCTCAGGTCATCACTACTGCATTGTCGCATCTTCCCTGTTGCCAAGTAGCGCAAGTTTATTGTCACTTTAATTTCTGGTGGTAACGGGTTATGGCATTGGGTGGGGGAGTTAAGTGCATCTTTGATGAGTTAAACCCCAAACATGTTACCTGCCCAATCCAATCCGTGGTGTTTTTTCAGTTCATTGTCATCCAGTGTCTGGAGAACATCTCTCCTCTGTCTTTCGTCAGCCATCTCCTCTGATTAGGGAACTCCTAAGCAGCTTAAAAGTCCTCTTGACTGCTCTTACCAAACTCCCCCCATTACCTCTTTTAGGGGCTAGGACTCTTCAAGAAAAGCTTTAATCTTTACTAAGATCTGCCTATAATTTTTAGGGAACATTTTCAGAAAACGTCACGATTCTAAGAATTTTCTTAGAATTTGGCCACTAGGAGCAACTTTTAGAGCTAATATTTTTCAGGGATACGGGCCCTGGTGTCGCAAATTCACGACAATCGACTTCTGGTCTCAGCGTTCATTTGATTCATTTTTATCCAACTAGTTTATCATATTTATTTATTTGCTTTTATTCACCCATATTTATGTATTCATTTTCATATCATTCATCTATCATTTATCTTTGTTTATTAATTTGTATTCAATTATTTCATGTTGAATTGTACCACATTTTGATCCCAACTTTATATTTTTCCTGAATTCATTTTGTTTCTGTATAATTGCAAATTCTGTAGATTCAGGAGTTCAGAGGTTAACAATTGGTCAAAACAGCAGTGCTTTAAAGCACCACAGAAAGTAAGGAAAACTTTTTAGACACATCGTTTAGGCCGACACTTTGTTAATAAACCAGATCATTCTCATCCTCTGACCCCGTTAGTTTATCTTTTTCAGTCACCACTCTTCCTCTGTTGAGCCGCTTACTCCTGTCACACACTGGCCTTCTTTCTTGCCGGGATGCTTTCCAGATGTTTTTTCATCCAGATCTTCACCAAGTAAGTTGTGGTCATCATGTGACCATCATGTGTTTAAGCTTGCTGGTCTTTCTGGGTCAGCTAGAGTCTCTCATCCCTCTCCGCTGCTGCTTTTTCAGTTCCCTGAGGCCATTGAAGCTGGTCAGCGGATCCACATGACTTGAGGCTACATGGGTAAACTCAGGCAGGTCGCGGATCCAGGGGTGCCACCTCAGATTTGTAGTTCTGCGGTCTGAAGGGCCTCTGTGATGGACCTGGATGTGATCGGATCCGAGTAGCACTAATTCAGTGGGCTGGTTGAGGCGGGTTGGGACTCTGGTGTCCCATTAAGTTTAGCCTGGAGGATCATAAGGTTACAGTTTCAAGAGTCTGGCCTCACCCTGGGTAATATAAGCTGAAGGCCCCGAACGCATAGATATTCATGACGCTACCAACGAGTAGAGGAGCTAATAGACTATCAGAGTGACACACAGAGAAAGAGGTAGGAAGAAATACATAATATTTGTATTTGCAGAAACAACATTGTGTTTGAGCTGTATAGACTTTCTCCACTCTGTGTGCAACAACGTGATCTTTAGTGTAAAAGAGTCCAGTTCATTTTCCTTTGCAAAGGTACCATTTCCACAGAGTCCTGCTCTGTAATATTTTAATTCAATATATCATGCATCAGAAGCATTTTCCGTCTAACATCATAACTTGGATATAGCTTTAGATGAAGTCTCATTTTTCAGTTATAATTCATGTTAAGGGTGAATCTGAGGCTTGAAGCACTGATGGAACGGATGAAAACTGAATTCCCATTTTGCTGATGGTAGTCTGTGGTAGCTGGAGCTGAAAGCCTTAAAACATATGCAGATGCAAAAAAACAAAGTGAGATAATAAGTTTCTCTATTAATTTGGGAAAATCAGGCTCTATTTTTATGAGTAGTATTTTTGTGTCCTTACTGCAGATACTAGGAAATTCATAACAGGTGTATACCGTACACAAGCTCAGAGATTATTCAGTAATTCCTGCATTTTCTATGTGTAACCTTTAAGGACAAAACCTATACCCTGCAGGCATCATTGCTCAAATTAAAGCTGATGTAATCAGACTCGATTATGTCCTTGGGAAATGTCCTTTTTTTTCTTCTGCTTTTCTATCTGGGCGTTCGGCTACATGTTATTAATTGGGTCCCATTGCAGGCCTCTTTATTAAACGTGACACTCAAACCAAGGCTTGTCTTTATATCTAACAATACAGGGGCCAGTTAAAGGGATAGGAAGTGAAGAGAAAACTGAATAATTAAAACGAAATTACTGACCAGTTAATTTGGCTATTATGGCAAATTAAGCAGCACACGTAGAAGTGTGAAAAATATATCAGGCCCTGGTCTTCAGATGAGACTTCTGACACCGTGACCTGTTACAGCCTCCAGGGGTTTGACTTTTCTCTGCCCTGTGCACACACACACATACACTAAATCACATGTACAAAACCATGCACAAATCTGTTTACAGGTTGTTACCATTGCTACTGCAGAGGCA
Source organism: Craterocephalus amniculus (assembly GCA_036024015.1). NCBI lineage: Eukaryota > Metazoa > Chordata > Actinopteri > Atheriniformes > Atherinidae > Craterocephalus > Craterocephalus amniculus. The sequence continues at coordinate 3,396 of JAVQJG010078877.1, read as the reverse complement.
CAATGTCAATCTTATGTTATTAATAAGAATCTGCATTTTTTTCATTTCGAAGTATGAAACCTGGTGGTTTAAGTAGCAGTAAAATATATAAAACACATTTCCAGGAAACCACAATAAACAATGAGAAAATAATTCATTTACTTTTAAAGAAATTAAGTGGAAAAAAATAAAAATTTAATTAAATAAAAAATATGTTAAGGTTGTATTTTTTTTGTCCTTTGGAGACAAGCAGAAGCAACGATTGGGGGTCGGGTTCAAACAATAGCCCAGAAGTCAGGTCCAGCACATCTTTGTTTTTGAGTTAGTTTATTTGTTTATTCTGGATGAGTAACCAAAGCCAAATGGTAAATAAGTATATAAAAACTTGTCATTGGCTCCTTTAATGGCTAATTTAATAATATAGTTGGTACATTCTGTTTCCAACAGATTTTGCATCACAGTTTGGTAAAAAAAAAACTTAGCTTAAAACCCTATAATTTATAATCTGATCTTTGTTTTACAAGTCTGTTGGACACGTTTTGTGCTACAATCATCCTGATATGTCAAACAGAAACAAACTGTACATTTAACAAGCATCTAGCAGGAGTTTGGTCTGGCACAGACCCTGTAAATAAAATCTTTTTCTTTTCTTTCTTTTTGAAAAAAAAACTGTAAAAGATTTTTTAAACATTAAACCTAGTTAAATAACAGTATGTCTATGTTACTGCAGTTTACAGACTGGAAACCAAATTTTTAAATAAACTTTGCTGAAAGTAGTGACAAGATAAAAATATTTATATTGCTGTTGCACACTAAATAAAACGTTTGTTTTCACATTTGCATGTTTTGTATTTATTCACTGTGTTTGCTATGAAAACTGTAATGTTTCCCTAAACCTAACCACATTTCACTCCTAAACCAAACACAGGTCTTTTAATGCAATTCAGTTTTAAATTTCTATATAAAAAGCAGATGGTGTTTCTCTACTGAACAAACCATCAGGGACATCTGGATTAATCATTTATTACATGAATCTTGTCTACAGTATAAGGAGTTTCTTCAAGATGTAAAATCCTACGAGTGGAAATAAAAAAAACTACACTGAGCTTTAAAATGCAAGTTTAATGAAGTCCTTGTGCCATTTATTTTTGCTGTGGAGGAAGAGTAAACAACCTGCCCCGAGAGAGCATAGTGGCACTCGTGCTGTGCTCTGTTCCAGACATAACAGCTCTCGTATGGCTCAGAGGATATTGAAGGGATGGATATTATGTGCATCAGTTCTTCCCTGTAATAAAAAACAATAAATAGTCCCAGACAAGCCAATGATTCACATGAAAATCTGTATTTAAGGGGGCAAAGACGAAAAAGGCAAACATTAAGTTTTAGTAATGTTTAGTAAAGTGTCTGGAAGGCTAAAGTGATACTCGGTCTAACACCAGCAAAGCAGAAAAAAGATAAATCACTCAGCAGTGCATCCTTTTTTTGTTCCTCTGTGTAAACCAGTTAACCAGTTTTCTCCTAACTCTGAAGGTCTGGGAATGAACAGTGTATCAATTAAAAGAGCCTTTGTCTTCCCTGAGGGGACGTCGGGAGTTCAGGTCTGAAATTTTGGCGAGAAGCGTGATTTGGCATGACAGAGTCTATGTGTGCGTGCTGTGCTACATGATCAGTAAGAATCTGCACCTACTTGTGCAACAAACCCCAGTACACACACACACACACACACACACATACACACTTACAGTAACTCCTCTCACCACCACGTTATCATGGCTTGTATGATTCATTAATTATATTATTATTATTATAGAAAATGTAATTCATTTTCTCTCTCATTTATGATGCCTGAAATAAAATTTGGTGGAAGTTCATTTTTAAATTCTTTTACAGAAACTGGGCTACACCGATTCACGGTTTGGCTTATACAGAAAAAAAATACATTTGAACTGGTCAAAAGTATCTGAATTTGCCCTTGCAGTTGTTTTCACCAAGCAAACTCTGTTGTAACATGAACCTTGAAGCGTTGGTGGGCTTTATTTGCAGCGAGATAAAGGAAGACTTGTCTCCAAAGACCACAGTATGACCTCCCTCACGGCTTTTGAATTGATTTTATTCAATAGGGGAGCATTAGCAAGGCCAGCATATTTCACTCGTTGTAAAAGTTCTCTGAGAGAGCAGAAAAATAATCAGCATAGCCCACTTTACAGTTTCTTAATTCTGAAGATTGGGTCATGCAGCTCCGCATCACACAGTTGTCTGTTTTTATGCTTTATGCATCACTTTTAGTTTTTAGTTTTCCTTAGAGGTGCATTGATTGCCCAAGTTGAAATGTAAAATACCTGGGTGTGCGTTGAAGCACTGAGCTTGCTCGTTAACCTGCCGCTCCAGGATCGTATTGTTTACTCCGCCGCCATTAGAGCATCAAGGAGACAACACTGACCACTATAAATGGATTACAAGAGACCTACAGCCCTAAAGTGCCTCTCACACATCAACACAAACTCCTGCAAGACAAAGAAAAAGAAAACTTTGTATAGTATGACGAAAAGAATGGAGTCTGACCTCTGCAGGAGTAAATCCGGAGTCTCCATGGGAGCTGTTTTTTATAAATGGAGGGAGCTCCGATCTGCTCTGGGAATAAAACCCTCAGCTGGCTTTCTGATTACTAAAAAGGTAAATGTGATGTATGACGGAAACCAGGATATGTTATATTGCAAAGCTGTGTTTTAGTATGAAACACTAACCCTACTGTTAGCATACAAGCTATGCTAGCTATGATATGCTTTATATATTTATTGTGCATCTAACTCCGGCTCTGACCTGAGTGCAGTGCAGGTTAACAAAGATCAACGTAGTCCGAGTGGAAGCGGCCCATGCGCATACACAACGCCTGCCTCACTCACACTTGTTGGCGGAGGGAGCAGACATCTGGAATAAAGCTAGAACATGCACTTTGCTCCTTATGCTGGTTATTATTCATTATTTAATTAATTTTTTTATTATTGAATTGCCTCAAATTGATCTCTCTGTGTATGAGAGACTTGTTGATTAATCGGGGCCCATTTGATGTCGGCAGCTTACTTTGGCCCGTGTCTTAACTTTTTAAGCAAACAGCAACATTTTAATTGATACAAAGATCATATTTTTCAACTATTCACCAATATAATCAATATTCAATATAATCTATTCACTGCATAAATAATAATAAATGAGAGACAAAATAAAAATAGATTAATTAGTCAGATTACACAATGATGCATAATGTGCACATTTATAAACATTTAGCCAACTAATTGCATTATATAAAAAGTGAAAATTCTTGGAATTATGAAAATCAGTCAAACTATTTATAAAGCATTTTTCATTTAAAATAAATTGCAGCGCAAATTGCTAATTGCTTCATATTGGAAAAGCACA